>LUCM01004411.1:0-70418 GCA_008360955.1 Fasciolopsis buskii | reverse complement strand
TCATCTATGTAAAAAATTGATCTTGCCTTGCGCATGCATCTCGCAATCGAGAAATATACATTATTTTTATTATTATTATCAATTTTTTCTCCTAGCTCGCAGATTTTAGACTGTATGCGAGTAAGCTTGTGTTGCTCGGGTCAAGCCGATGAAACCCACTTTTGGGGGTTGCAACTAGAAGTTTTTTCAAAACGGCGCAATAATCGTCTTTTGCTAGCTCGGTTATCATTTGTAAGAAGGCTGTCGCAGCTTTGGGTTCTAAGCAAAGTGGTAATGTGAAAGATCCTGTCGGGGGTAGTTACATTTGCAGCATTAGTAAGTGAGAAATAACAGCGAATCGACGAGTAGTGAAAACCCAGAGAACTGTTCCCAACCGTCATCAATTATTTGAGTAATCCCAATGATTAAATGGAATTGAGTGAATTGTTACGTCTCATGTAATACGTGATGTCTTAATTTAATCCTCCTAGGAATTCTGCAATCAGGAAAGATAGTGACGAGGAGCCGAGTGCGAAGGTGAACATGTTTCGGTAGCACTAAAGTCCCCAGCTAGCAGCCTAATGCACCCAGGAATATCAATAAAGAATTAAGATGCCTCAATTATGCGGAAAAATCTACTGGAGCCCTGATTGGGACAGCGACCGGTACAATCCGATAAAATCTGCTTTTAAAACTCTATTTTAAGCCACACAGGGTCTTCCGTAAATGAATATTACAGCACTGAACTTGTCTTTACAGAGCACTAGACGTTCCTCTTCCTGTTGGGAAATTGTTTTTTAAAAAGTGAGAATAGCAGGTTATGCCAGTTTTGTCCATGCACGAGGAGTCCGTAGTCCAGATTTCAGCCATTAAGATGAAGTTGTAATCATCAGTAAGGGCAAATGAGCAAATGCCACGCATTTTGCTCATGATAAAATCAACAATTACATGAAACAGCATGGGGGGACAATAGATCGCTGTGTTCACGAGCAGAAAATAATAATAACCGTAAAGCATATTTCGCGATTTGGGAGGGGCAAGCGCAAGGCAAGACCAAATTTTTACAAGGATGATGCGAAGGAAATCCGAATAATATGAACCGAAAGGGAATAAGGGATGAAAACAACCTTCAGTAATTTGAGAAGTCTGATAGCCTGTGTATATTTCTCGAAACACGAGAGTCATGCGCAGGGCAAGACCAATATTGTGCGAAGAAGGCACAGTGCAGAGAGGGAAAACAGAAACCGGTCATGCAATGCAGTATTTTTGCTCACAAGATTATAACACGCAATGCAATTTGCTGGGCACTAGTTTTCGAGTTTTAAATCAAAGCTAAATAACGACTCGCAAAGATTTTTCTGTGACTGGTTACCAGTCATGCGCTGCGAGTTTAAGCGCATCAAAGTTGCGTATCATGGGCTTGAACTATGGCTGCAAGGCAATAGCTGCCGCCGTCAGTTGACCGGGATCCTCAAAAATCAAGAGGGTTATAAAGTAAAGATGAGGGTCAATATGGATGTAGCAACGGAATGGAGATGGGTGAAAATCAGACTAGATGTCACATGAGGCAGTATAAAACGCAAAGAATTTGGAAGCACAGTCCGTTGAGCAAGGAATGCGGCGACACGGGATGGGAATCACATAATCGTCAGACTAATCCATGAAGTTTGTTTTGGGCAACTTTGATTTCATGGATTGCAGCTTCGTCCAGAAATGAAGGTGGGGTTGGAAAAGAAGAAGGAGAACCGGAATTAAATAAGGCAACGTCTGGTGGATTCGTGTGGAGAACAGTTGCCAGGAGCACTGGTCTATTGTCACATTTCGCAGACCGGAAAAGAGGTTGATGAAAAGTGACAGTCCCTAACTGTTTTTGAATGTCGAGATGCATTTTGAACGTCAGTTTATATCAGATGCTGATAAAAATACCGTCCTTCTTGAGTCCGCTTTGTATGGTTTTGGCAGAATTTTGAGAAAGAGAAAGAGGAAGCCAGTGCGAGATGGTGCACGTGAACGTAGAAGCTAGAGTATTGCTTATCACAACAGTGTTAACGTTTGGGATTGACCGAATGCTGGCCACCCAACCTGAAAAACACCGTTTGAGGGTGAACGCAGGAGGTGTAATCCGCCAACGTAGCTGCACCCGCACACCGCTGCAGCCAGGCTGTCCGCCCGACGTGCGCCGGCCAAAGCGGTGGATATGACCGCGCCCCGAACCATTGTGACAACGCCGGTGTACTCGTGGTGTTCAGGAAAGAATTCAACAGTTATGTGTTGGTAAGATATGCATCGTCTTTCCAGGATCGGATAATCGCCAGAGCATGGGTAAGTATTTCCACCCAAAAAAATTGTAAGGCCCGGAAGCGAGAGAAAAGACGGACGGCACTCTGGCCTAGCTGCCAGCCGCGGGTTAAGAAGCGATCAATCTTGCGAGCTGCTCAGAGATGGAGGTTACTAGAAAGGACATTGGAAACCAAAATATATGGATAGTGGCTGAGTAGGTGACCAATCGCGCTTATTTATTTATTTATTTATTTATTCATTTAGTGGGTGTGCAAGCTAGTCTTGTATGTGGATCGTCTACGCTATGAGTAAGGAGACTGAACCAGTATTTGACAAGGTGGACAGGAAACAACTACCACAATCATAATTAATGAAGAAGGAACAAGGACAGATGCACTGGGAACTGACTGAATTCAGTGTAAAATCAGGGATTTTATTCCACTCTAGGAGACCCTGCCTTTCGAAACACGAAATGGTCGGGGCCAGTGGGCATGGAAGATGGAAACGGTTACAATGAGACTAGAAGATACCACGTCGGACTCTACGTTCGTGGAGTTGGTATGAGCTGTGAAGTGTCTAAAATGGACAGAGATATCAAGGACAAGTGAGAAAGGATAAGTTCAAGATGTTGACCTTATTTCTTCTAGAGGGCACTGTTTGGGTTCGTCAGAGACAAGGTGATTTCTACGGGCCAGTCATTTGCTTGGAGAGAGTATTTGATGAAATGTAAGGCTGACAATTACAGTAAATGGCTATTTTAGAAGACAGTGGCCGGTTATGGTTTCCATACCGTTTTGGCGAGGTTGTAATTAGTTAGATGAGTAGGTGGGAACGATTTGTGGGTGAGCAACCCTATACGCAGTGAGAACGATAAGCTTTATGGATATGAAATCAGACTATTGGGCGATAGAAACCGTTTTCGCTGGCTAAAGAACCGTGAGTTCCATTCGACGTGGAACTGCATGTGATAAGTAGCATGCGCTGATGGAGAAGCCCTGTTCGAACTGGAATAGACTAGGTTGATTCTTATGTAAAATGAATAGGGAGATTTACTTTCCTTTCCTCAGTGAACGAAAAGTTGACATCAATGCGTCTTTCAGAAGCCCAATTCAGTTTGACACATGCGATCCTCAAGCGAGTATGGGTGGTATAGCTTAATGGGAAAGGGTACAGTGACTGCTCAACGTAATTCGTTTTTAAATGCAATATATAATGGTGACATAATGCGCAACTGTTGGGGGAGTTTGTTCCATAATGACTAATATTCACTAATGAAGTGATAAGTATGAAGTCAAAGTTTGATGACAGTGTGAGGAGACAGATACATTTAAGTTTTATCAACATGGAGCGCGTACTTGAAAAAGTTGCGAAAATTTTCCTAAGTAGCCCTTTCGGCTGAGTGGTTTCATGTTGAATGAAGCTCGGCTCCTCGCTTGTCGACCGTCTTGGGGAGAATCAGCCTTCTTATTTTCGGCCAATTTTTTTTCATTTGGGGCCTCCATTACGAGGAGCGGTTTTGTATCAACTGAGTGAGGCATCATCGGCCTGGAGCAGCATGACTGGAAGTGGAAGCGGTTAGAGTAGGCAGACTGGATGCTCTAATCATACCGAGTGCCTCATTTGCAGACTTCCCCAGGGATTTTGAAGAGGGGTTGCAGGGGACTTCAGTGGGGACTCGCACCCCGTCGTGGATGGTAAAAGGGGCAAATTTTATGTTGAGGTTGAAAGGGAGGCGAGGAGAGTGACTTGCCTAAGTCAACTTCAAATTTAAGAGGGAGTTTTGAGATTTGTGATCGTGAACATCGGCTCGGTGTTGCAGGAGGACGGCAGGGGAACTTAATGGTTTGCAAGGTGGGGGAGGCGGGGTGCTCCTTTTTTGGAGTCCAAGTACCTCAAGGTGGAGCGGTATTTCATCTTCTGCAATCCTTAAAGTTTTGTACAGGGTGGTTACGGCAATGGCATTTTTCTTCCTGATGAATTCACGGGCGACTTTCTCGTCCTGAAATTGCATCAAGAGCGGGCAGGATTTTGCTGGATCATTTTACTCATTCCCACACACCCCACTAGGGATCCACGTTACAGGTCTTCAATATGGTTTCTTTAACCTTCTCCAGTGGTTGGCGGTCTGGAATATTAAAAATTACCGCAACGTTTCTATTCCAGATACGTCTAAGTGATTCAGAAGAAACCAAATCAACGACTCCCCTAGCCCCAGCAAGATAGTGCAAGGAGGGAGTTGACGATGGCTCGATGAGATGGGAGAGTAGAGCCAGCTTGGCAATCGATGCCTCCGCTGAAGCCAGCTGGGTAACAGCGCTGATCAGTCTTTCCTCCAAGTCTTCGAATCTCTTATTTATTTCATAAAATACATCAACTAGCTTAAGCAAGCACTGCCCTATTTGCGATTTAGGCACAGATCGTGGCCCGCCTGTTCTTTTGGTAGTAATTTTTACAAGGTTTGCCAGCAGCATTTTGTTAAAACTAATCTGAGTCAGAAAAACGGGCTATGTAAAAGAGACAGAAGTGGCGCACAAGCAACGTGCAGAAAAATTTGTGGAATTTTTTCTGAACAGAACACGGGGTTTTCTACCAAACGACAAGCAGGCAAAAATAAGAAAGCTAGGGGAACGAGTTCAGCAAAATGTCAAACCGCGCGCTGAATCCCTCGCAACAGGTAAATCATTTCTAGATCGCTGTTTTCCCAATGAGTAGTGTTTCATTTGTTGGGAGGATGAGAAATCCCATAACTGGTTTTGCGTTAATCTAAAAAAACGTGCGCATTAATTGAAGTGCGCCTCGAAAGAGGACAAAACGTCACCATTTATCGAGTTATTATATATTTCTATGGGTTTGCACTACACTACACAGCCGTACTCCTTCAGTGGACCTGAAGGACAAAATGCGCAATTCTCTCCAAAAGTGGAAATTCGATAATACGCGGCTTCGGTAACATAGCCTATCCCTCTAGACTCCCGGCTTTGAATCAATAACGTACGGAATACAGGCTGCCAGTAGTGAACCCTAAACTCCTTAAGATATATAAACAACGTAGGAATATTCTAGCAGATACTTGCCTAGACCAGCTGCCACCTAGGCGTAGCACAGACACCCACTGAAGCTGGAGAGGTAACATTCAAGTCTAAGGACCAGGGAAAACATCTTCCTTGTCCGCATATGTCGCCCGTGGAACTCATTACCGGAGACTGGCAGGCCGGCGGGAAAAAATCAGCCTTCAAAAAGGGACCAGACTAGATCGAAGCTCAGCAGTATCCCGGTGGTCAATCAGTAGATCCGCTGACAGTGCTTGACTCCGCGCATCATTCGTTGGGATGGGTTAAAGATACCATTCCAGAGGTCACCATGATGGAGCAACCATGGATCAGCTGTAACTGAATGTCCGGCTCATACTTTTGCCTGTAGGTACTTATGTGTGATTGTCGCTATGCCCGAGATCGATGAATTCGATATATTCCATGGGGCGAGAGGTCTAGCTCGTCAATTTTCCTAATTATTGCCTCCAGCCATCTATCTGAAACAGGGGTCGGTTTACCACATTGGCATTGAAATAGATCAGCAGTGCTGTATTAATTCAAAATGATCTGTTCTACTGGTATGGCTTACATCATTCCCAAGGAAAAATATCAATCAGTCATCTGAGTTGGAGTGTGGACTTTTGAGACCTAGAGCATTCCTCTTTCAGCGAAACAAAGAAAAAGGAAAAAGAATGAAATGACAAGAAGGATATGAAGCAAAGCGAACCTGGGAAAGTGACTCACAGGTGTGTAAGAGAATTGGAGGGAAAAAGAAAAGAAAAATTTGAAAAACGGAGCAAACCGAGAGAAAGTCCGTTGTCAAAAAGAGAGGACAAATGAAAAGAGACTGCAGTTACCATGCTCGAGTGATATGCGAGAGAAAGTTGAAGCAACTGACTGACTGGAAGCCTGCAAAATGGGCGGAACTAAAGAGACGACAGAGGAAGGAAGCGGATTTGAAGGGAAAAGGCAGAGAAGGAAAAAAGTAGTCGGAGGTGCCTCCAGCTCATGCTTGGAAAAACTATCACAGGCAGAACCAAGAAGCAGCATCCACACACTCACTAGCAACATGTATTCCAGCAGGCGGCCTTTGGAACGTTCCGTGGATGTTAAGCCGTTTGGTATCCGGTTACTCCGGCAATAGCAGCAGCCGCCAAGTGTTAACAGATTTGTGATATCCATCCCCCATCAGTTTCCCAAATTCCTTGTCTCCTCCCATCCATTCTGCTGCAGTCTTGACCTTATTTTCATACTCTTATTACCCCTCTGCTCTATGGTTTCATCTCCAGGGAGTTTACCCATGCCTGGTCTCAGCACAAGGGATACGGTTTTATGGAGTGCACCATGAGCAGAGAGGACGTCCAATTTGACCCCCGGCCCCAAGGACTCTGATAGCACTTTGCCTGTCCATCCGCGAGGTCCCAAAGCCTCATAAGGCGGTCTGTAGCAGAACATGGATTTGTTCCTCACGATAGCCTGTTTAACCGAACGTTGACCGCCAAGAGCGGTTGCCATTTGTGTGTTGCTCACGAATGCCTCGCTCACACGCTCCTGTCATATTTTCCAATATTTCTCGGATACTTCGAAAGGCATCTCTAATTGCATGATCAAATGTAACTGGGATATTGCAAGTCATATCGAACGAACAAGTAAACATTTGGGCACAAAATAGCAAAACTGTCATACTAAGGGAAACAAGGCGCTTGTGCGCACCAATGATGCGAATCGCCGGTGCAGAGTCCAACTGGACTATGTTGGCGGACGCGGGGGTGTTTGCAGTACGAGGATTTAAAGGGTCTATGGAATGAACATGAATGTTAAACTGTCATGGAGAAAGTTTCCAAAGACCTTGGGTGCGAGGTAAAATCTTGTCAACGGGTCAAAACAGCGGGCGGGAAGGGTATTGATGGCCGATAGATACCCCGCATTAAAAGGGATTGGAAAAAGAACGTCGGTCATTTTAATATGGATCCTGGAGCCAAGAAAAATAGGTAAAAGCCTTTTGAAAATGCGAAGGGACGAAGAACACTGGTGAAGAGTTTTGGCATAAAGAATAGGAACGTCGTCGGCATTGAGAGAATGAGGACTGATGCGATATGCGTTGAATAATATTTCCCACGCTGGTAAGCCAGTGCAAAACAAAAACGGCTTTCTTTGCTCTTTTGTCTGCGCTTGGAAGGTCAGCTGACAGCAATGGCTGGTATGGTGATAGCCGCGGATGTAGAGGGAAAAATAGGGGTGATGTTTGCGTTGGACGATAGTAGCGGCATCTGGAACGAGGATATAAGTGTGGGTGCCTTCGTGGCATTCGGATATCAACTTGGTGGGCATATTGGCCACGGGCGGGCAGCCTCAGCAGCAAATCTGTGTAACTCGCAGGACCTGTCTGCTCAAAGAATCGCAGGCATTGTGGATCACATTATGTGGCATCCATATCTAGACAGACTTGCAAGAGGGTGATCGGCCTGCGTTGGTGATTCATGCGGATTAGAAGCAATGTCCACTTCATCGCGGCCGTGGAGCAAGTCGCATTTGTCCGTCCTGGGATAGTTGATCTGAGCCTAGGTTCAGCTTACTTTCACGGTGTGTTGAGACGTGCGAGGATGGGGCCAGCAACTGGATGGTAGATCCTCGGCGAGACACGAGTGCAAACGCACACAACTGGAACGGTAAAAGGGAGAGATAACAGTCTGGAGGTATTCCAGCTGGGGGTTATGTTGTAGGCAAATATAAGAACGAGAAGTGATGAACATTATTTAGAATGAAGCATCAGGTAATGCCAAACTTCGTGCTTGGAACAATTCGGGAATGGCCGTCTGAAAGCTTGGACACCTTTATCAATTTGCTGAACCGAAAACTCAGTAGGATAAACACAGTCTGTTGGTGAGCGGCCATTTTATGAATGCGCCGCCCTTTAAAATAAAGTTTTAAATTTGTAGGTCATCTAATAATGTTTCCAAAATCCCCAATGGTCTTCTATTAAGCAGCCTTAAAGGTTAAATTATGAGGCTTGCATCGTTACCTCTTTCCATATCTAGTAACGATGTTGAGGAAGCGGACCTAACGTCAGTAGTGCCATGTCAATTTGGATTTTCAGACCAGCAGTCTGGTGAATCTATTTGTCAACTAGCAAAACATTAATGCCGCCTCTATGCAGTTTAAAAAACACGAAAGCGGCTAGGACGGAACAGCTCACCTCCTCAAGCAGTAGTCTCCAATTTGCAGTTTAATAACAATATAGGACCCATTAAAGTTGAGCGGCCTAAACAATTTACCTACTATCAATGCAGTACTCACCTAGTCACAGAGCCTATAGGAACCCATTGGTGTCGCCATCGCAAATTCGAGCCCCGTGATTGTAGAGCCAGATCAATTGAGGTCGTCGTTCATATCTCAGCCTATGTGAATAAGCCCCACCCATACTCACCCGAATAAACTTGGTTTTCTGTCTTAAACCGAAAGCACCAGTCCAGCAAGCGCCCGCCTACAACACGGCCGCCAGTTCTTCCGATACATGCTGAAAAAGGGAGAGATAGCAGTCTGGAGGTAGTCCAGCTGAGTTTTATGGCGAGTGGAAATCTATGAACGAGATGAATTTTATGTTAAATGAGGCATCAGGTGATGCCGAACTTCTCCCCTGGAATGGTCTAGTTTTCAGATTCATGCAAGATAGAAGGTGTAGATTGGGACATTATATGTTTAGTTTGGGAGTAAGTGAGAATGTGATATGAGATTTTGTCGTTTTATATGCCTTGCTGATTGCGCAATAAAAGAGACAGAAAGTTCGATGAAAAATTGCGCTGGCTTGGTTCATTGACTCAACCTGCCATCTCTTCTGACTCTCTTTTCCTTGTACCGATCAAGTATCAAGTTTGCCAATATTGCACTCGTACGGAGCCCAGTAAGAGTGACGCACGAGTGGTCACAAAGGTTAAGTGCAAGCTAACGTAATGGAAGGCTCGCGTTTGGACAATCCGTTCCATAGGTCTTCGGGACAGCTTTTTAAACCAACACCGCTGTCTGATTACGCCACTGCTTTTGGGAGAATTCCAGGGTGAATTCACACTCTTAAACAGTTGGTGTCTTTGAGGTAAACCCTTGAATTCAACCTCAGTAGTGCTTCAGTGGCCCATTATTCGGTTGCAGCAGCAGAGCAGGAATTAGGCGAAAAGTTCATTGGTGGTGTCACGATCGAAAATCTTTCCAAGGCCGATCATATAACAGCAGATTTCTCGATGGGGCACCGGGAGACTGGCGTGACAGCCCAGTCGACCCGGCAATGAATTTCCATAACGATGCCCCTGACCCGTTTTCCCATTTCAATCAAAGTGCAGCGAAAGGCATCCAAGCCGCTGCTTCCCAGTGGCTGTTTAACGTGCGAAGCCTGCACTGACGGCTTCAAACATACAACTTATAGAACGGATGGTCCAAACGCGAATCTCGTATTAAGTATGCTTGCCCTTAACCCTTGTGACCACTCGTGCGTCACTCTTACTCGGCTCCGTGCGAATGCAATATTAACAATCGTGACACTTGACCGGTTCAAGGAAAAGACATTGGGAAGCGGCAGGAAGTTCAGTATATTTTGACAAGAGCGGGCGAGCAAAACGTGCGTGAACAACGCGCAAACGGCGACCGCGCTTGGCGGTGAACGTTCCGTTAAACAAGCTACCCGGAGGAACAAGTCTAAGTTCTTCTACAACATCCTCGAGGCCCTCGCCGCGTCTGTCTGCTCGTGATTCTTCAGCGGTACGGGCTACAGATAAAACCTGCGGATCCATTTTAATTCGGTATCAAGTTGTGTCTCATTATTGTGTGCTCTTCTGGGAAGTGTTGGCGGAAGTCTACTGGAGAAGGGATTGGAGAGTGGAGAAACTTAAAGTTTCGCACTGCCTCCAGATGTTTAAGGTAGGTGAGACAACTTAATGTGGACAGAAAGAAGGCTTCACCGGTGTTACCCGGGGACGAACGTCAAATCTCGTGCCGCCTTATAGTTTGCATAGAGCAGTTGGGTGAAGAAAACACTAAGAAAGAACGGGAAAACGATTGTGCGACAGCTGCAATCACCGATTTGAGAAGAAAACCGTTTGCAGTACGAACGGTATGCAGCTGGAACTGGCTACCGGAGAACTTTGTCGAGGTGGGATCAGTGCGCAAATTCAAAAAAGACTGGACACTGTATGGTTATCCTTGTTTGGAGAGAACTGTATGTGAATTATAGGAGTGGGGAGATAGTCTAGAGTAAAATATCCCATTAATTCCCTCTCCCCCCTAAATAGCGAAAAAAGTGAGTCGGGGCCCCATACAAGATTCGCACTTTTAAACTAGAAACTGGACAGGGCTCCCAGTCTCCTATTGTCGAAGCAACTAAGAAGCTCTCGTTGCATTTCGCCGTGTAGTCTTGCAATCTACATGTAAATGGCCCTGGACACCGACGGACATCGTTGTGCCAGTAAGGGAATTCTCAACCCAGCGCACCTGCTTGTGGTTATCTCTCGCAGTTCCTGATCTTCAGCTTTCCTTCCCATTGGTACTTCCTCTAGCGATCTTGTTTATGAGGCGCACGAAAAAGGTGATGTCCTTCCTTCTCATTTCGCCAAACATTCACCTCGCTGAATTATCTTACATTTGTGAATTCTTTCCCATTTTCTCACCTCGTACTAGCACCAGGAAAATCCGCTAAACGCCGCGCCATGACATCTTTAACACATGTGTGCAGTGGAATTCACATGGGGTCGGCAGCCCTGACCCCATAACCTGGGTTGACACAGCACCACAATATCTCACTAGGTCAGGTTTAGTAACGAGCGGCGCAACAGTGAGTTGGCGTCTACCACCATAGTTGTAGGCAGACCTAGGATTCGATCCTCTAATCCTTTCGCTTGATCCATTTGACCATCTCCGGTCACTGAACGTGTGATCTTGTGACTTAATGACGAATAACCGGTTTGCCAATAAATAAGCTCGAATCAGCAGACGGAATATCAGAAAGGGTGGACACACTAACCTTGCACGAACTGCGTTCGTAATTCAATCAAAACCTTGAAGGCAAGGTTAACTACGAGTACGGAGTACATTTACGTGGATCAAATTAGTTTACTCACAGTCACTGCGTTCGCCATACGCTTAAGGGAAGTCCAGATTTTTCTAGTTTTTTTTCTGTAAACGGAGGAGTCCTCCAATTTCGTCGGAATCCCCGTGAGCACCATCCGTTTCTAAATAAACGTTGGTTGTAGAAAGTGCTGGTGAATTCGGAAATGATCAGTCATGACGGATCTGATTATTCTGACCGCATTCGGTCAATATGACAGATATGGGGGTAAATTATCAATGCCAAAAATACAGCACATTCGTTTAGGAAGATTTTTAACTATCAGGTCTGCTGGTGAATGCACACCGTTACCGCCATAAAATGTCACTTCAGCATACTGTAAGCACAACAGATTTGACCGCAGACCTACCTTTAAAGAGTTTGGATGAACTGTCATGTTGGTAGAACGATGAGAATTGCAGTATTGAGGTGAAAAATAGTCTACACACTTGTCAAGCTCATGAAGTGTTGAGCACTGTGAAGCATTTATGGCACTTCAGTGTTTTTGCAATCTTTTCCACTTGTCCATTAGAACACTGGTGTCTGGCAGCCAGTACTGTTTAGCCATGTACCTAACACTTTCTTAGTAAAGTGCGTCCCATTTTCCGTCAATAAAACTGGAGGCACTATGCACTGCGTGCATAATGAGCTCCGCAGTTGGCAGTGTAGTAAAGTGCAATTGTGCCCACTTTGTATTTGAATCAGTGACCACCAGGGCATGGTATTTGTTCAGGAATGGACTGCATGAGATTCGTTAGACATTGGGCACGGGGTCCTCTGTGGTAGCTTGCCGTGGGATTTTTGCCGATGGCCCCGGCAGTCCTTCAATCCGACGTAAATGAGCACCTATATTAGGCCACCAAGTGAGCCTAGTAAGTGATTTCATTTTATCAATGCCTAGATGTTTGGAGTGCATGTCGTGTAGAAGAGCTTTTTGGCTGCTCGGTAGCATCACCATGCGACCATTCAGGGCTGGGATATCATGCGGAGTCAGTGAAAATTCATCTCTGGGCTTATAAAAATTAGGAGGCTTGCGCTTGACATACGAAGCCCAACCTCAATTCATATCAGAAAAGATAGGTGAAAAGTAGCTGCGAGTGTCACGTATATGATCCCACTGGTTGACTACTAAAAGGTAAACCAAAAAACGTGTGCGAATCACTCGATGATTCCAAAATAGGAGACCGCGACTAAAAGTCACCATGCAAAATGTCTTGCAGATCTGTGTACAATCGTATGGCTGTATGCACTGAAAGCAATGCTTCGTACCACGGCAGAATGGACGCAGGACAAAAATTTCCTCCTGGATATAAAATTCCGGGTCTCATGATAAGAAATGATCTGTGGCTGTATGCCCTACTGCGGTAGATGGCCTTGCTATCTTCCTGCTCCCACCTGATCTATCGACGCCTTATGTGGTTTCCTCATTCAAGTCTTAGGATCACGGCTGATGGTCCTCATTTTAACTAACCTTGACGATTCAAGGGCACATGCACATTCGTCCTCAAGTTCTCACTAAGCAAATTCAGCTAGTTCTCATTACCCTCACCAACATTTTCGGACTGAACTGCAACATTGATTCTGTTCGACAGTTTCTTCAGTCTGCTTCTCTTGTTCTTTTTGACTTGAGCTCAAATCTACCTCCATTAGATATAGCACGTGGCGAACAATCGTCTACCATACCGTGCCCTATTTTGGATTCCCCTCAAAACCTGGAAGAAGCCTTCTGGAAGTCGACAGATGACGTGGCAACGTGGGATGATAAAGTAATCAGCGAACAGATAACGGAGACAAGCCGCTCCAATTTTGTGTGGACAATAATTCGTTCCCGACATAGTTAGCGTCACACAACGATATAGGGCTCTAACTTGACGGATAGACTGGGTCCGATCGACCATATCGCAGTGAGCTACCGTCGACGCGCTTCCATCCAGAACTGCAGATCTTACTGGGCCACGTACATCGAATCGGACTATTAGTTTTGATGGGAATTTTGCTTCAGCTCAACGGCCATCAACGCAGGCCACGAGCCCGATTGGCCGTCGAATGTCTGTCCGAGATCTTCAAGTCTTGTTTGCCAGCTGTTTTATCCACTAACCAAGCTGTTCCGTCTTACCTGGGATTCCGAAACTTTTACCAAAGACTGGGAAACTTTTATTCTACACCCTAGGGAAAGAATGGAAACAACACTACATGTGCAAACCACGGATAGCTCTTTGCAACCGTTCTGGTAACCCATTTGTTGCTGTTCCAGATGCACTAACATGCTGAACCCAATATGGCTTTCGTCGAGAAAGTGGATGCGTTGACCAGATATTCACGTTACGCCAATTTTCGGAAGAGTGGTCAAAGTTCCAGCAACTCACCACAGCGTGCCCCATCGAATTTCGCGCAGTATTCGACTCCGTTGATAGATAGTCACTGTGGAGCATACTTCGAAACAACAAGGTTGCCAGGAAAGTACGTTAGACTGGTGGTGGCATACTACTCGTCAACACAGGCGTATGTCCACGCCTACAGCGACATATCCCGAGAGTTCCCCATTGACTCTGGTGTTCGTCAGGGTTCCCCGCTTTTACCGATTTTATTCAACCACGCTATAGACGGCATAATGCGTTGTGTCCTTAAGAACTTTCGAGGGATGCAACTTGGTCACTGTTGCTGGCTCACTAACTTTGAGTTCACCGGCGACATTATTATTCTAAGAGAGGAGCCTTCAACTGTGCGGCTAGTCTTAGACCGGACTGTATGCGAAGCCATGGCTGTTGGTTTGGAGGTAAACACATCAAAAACGAAGGTATTCACAACTTTACAAGACCCAGCATCAATTATCCACATCAGTAGCAACACTTGGGAATGAGTGCTTCACTTCAATTGCCTGAGCTCTGCCATTTAACTCAACGACTATGTCAGAGATGAGGTTATGCTCCGCATAGACTGCACCAATAGAGCTTTCCTAACGCTTCGCAAAGCGTTGTGGCCTCAACAAAATTAATCGAAGGAGCTGCGAATTCACTGTGCCGCCGTCCGCCCAGTCCTTACGTATGCATGCGAAACCTGGCCTCTAAGGATAGATGATAAAAACCGGCTAAAATGTTTCGGCCATTGGTGCCTCCGCTACATGGCAAAAATCAAGCGATATGACTAAGTTTCAAATGTCGCTGTGCGCCAGCACTGCATAAACGTCGAACGGCGTTGGTCGGTTCTCCGAAGACATTGCTTTCAGTGGTTTGCACACGTTCTCCGCCGACCGGAGAAAGAATTAACGAAAAGAAGACTATTGTCGTAACTCTGTTCAGACTAGAAATGTTGTCTTGGTGCTCAACTGAAGACGTGTGTGAATACTATTAAAGCGGACATGAATCGCTTAGGTCTTCAATCAACATTCCGAATAGAAAATTGGAGCAATGACTGGATTTTGCAGTGTGCAGACCTCACTGCAGATGACAACGAATGGAAGGCTGCAAGAAGGGACCTCCAAGAAGCTGTCCTATCTTCTCGCAGAAGCTAGTCGCATAAAAGTGAAGGCAAAAAGTAACAGCCAAAGATTGCCTGTGCGCAACACTGGCGGGCGCCAAACTACGATTAGCGAAAACGTGTGCGATAGAAATGGAGAGCTAATCCATGGTAGACCATTGAGCAAAGCACTTCAAAGACCAGTTGGCTGGCCGCACGCTAGCGCAGTTGAACCGACAGGAATTACGAATCCTTGGGAGGTAACTGATGACCCCTCAACGAAAGCGGGGGTAGAGTTGAAAATTCGAATTCTAGAGAGCAAAAAGCCGGCAGATCCAAACGAACAGCCCAACAGTTCTTATCAAACTGGTGTCAGAATAACTGTACCTTGACGTGATGTGACGGCGTGCGTGCCTTCATGAAACAACGAGCTATACAAGATGGCTTATCTCAAACCGAAGATCCAATCATGCCTGGAAGGTCAGTGGGTAGAGGCCTGATGAAGTGGCCTCCTGTTCCCCCCGGTCGGGGGTTGATCTGAGTTGACAGCTTAGTCGAAAAAATGAGTGGAAGAATAATTGATCCGAGTAGATAGGCCTTCACCCAACTATACCCCGCTGCCTTGCGATCAGGTTCCTGCTTGAACCAAAGGCTTTGTTTGAAAACCCAAATCGTTCTGCTTAGTGGCTGGACTCCCTAACAGTACCCGTCCATCAATCCCCATGAGTTGTATGCCTATAAATAATTCCATACTGCACCGTTCAGGACCGCGCTGCCCATTGCATCGAGCGCAAGTGGGGTGGGTAGTGATAAGTATGCTAATACTCAGTTCTCTCTTTTGTTCAACATGTCTCTTCTGCCCTCTCTGCCTACCCATAATGTACCCACTGATAACAGGCCCGACACTCGCAACGGTTCACTGTCAAATAGTGCAGTAACTGGTTCTATATCTGCTAGCTCACATCCTCTCAAGCCTCATCCGCATCTGAATCTCGGTTCCTTAAATGTGCACACTTTAATACAGGCTGGCTAACAGCCGTGCTTAGCTCTGACAGTAGGCTCACTTTCGCTTGATGTTTGCTGCGTCAGTGAAACACGAATTCAGGATTCGAGTAGTACAATTCAACTAATTGCGCCAAATGTCTCACCAAAATATTTCCTGCTCAATTCAGGAGACAAAGCAGCTCAAGCTGTGGGACAACGCGGTGTAGGAATAATCGTAAGTGAGAGGACTGACGCGGACCTTTGAAACTGGATCCCAGTCAACAGTCGAGTGAGCACCGTGAGACTGCAGGGATCAGCCGGCGTTCGGAAGGATAGTTGTGTTAAGTGCAGTTTATTTGTCATCCCGACACACGCCTCAACAGACTGCAGCGCTGACAAGCACAAAGACGAGTTTTATGACGAGCTCGTCAATCTTGTTTGGAAGAGCACAGGCTCTGACATTATAGTGGTAGCAGGTGATTTTACTCCACAAGTTGGAAAATTGAGTGCATCGGAAGCCTGTTTAGGTGGACTCTGCGCCCTGCATCAACATCGCTGCGCTGTGTTAAGAACGTTTATCCCAGTGAGTCTGAACCGAACGAGCTTAACAGTGAATTGATAAAATGACGGGCTACATGATAATTTTGCACAACAAATATTGAAGCAGGCTTAGAATAAAAACCACAAGCAGTCAAAGCATCGTACAAACGTGTTCCCCACGACGGCGCTGTTGCTGACACAAAATTGCGGACGTAAGTTTATCCGAATGCTTAATCCCACCGGGTCCAATTCAAGTGCTTAAACGTGTGTGAAACCACCGGAATGCGTAACATGATGACCCACTTCACGTATGCATTTTCGAAGACTGATGTGAACCATAGTAACTGCAAAGCAGCATTTCTCTTTGCGTTCGTTAGTTATACGTTAGTCTTGTGTCTTGTTATCAATATCATCATCATCACCATCGTTCAGCGTTGAGCAGGAAGGCAAGTCCAACTGATCGCTGCTTTTTCCCCATGGGTACATACTTATATTAAGAAAAGTGAATATCCAAGCAGGACAGGGAGTGGACCTACACAGGTGCGAAGAGATAAGAATGCTGCGGCATCCAACAAACGGAACACAGTCTAACTGTACAAACGCACTATTTCTATCATTCTGATTCGATGAAAAATGACAACACGACCACTAGTCATTTCATCAGGGCATCTCTACCCATACAGGGATGTTCGTATGATGGAAGTTTTCGACCACTGATATCTGCGTGGTGTTGCTCGGATGGGATAATGACCTGGTGAGTAATGTCGAGATGAACAATCTCGTATTAAGTGGCAATTGTGAGAATACCTTATCTGAGCGTATGAAACTAAGTAGACTACGTTGGTTGGGTCACGATTTGCGTATGGGAAACGCTCGTCTACCAAATCATGCCCTATTTTGGATTTCTCCCGTGGAATGGAAGAAGCCATCTGTAGGTCAACAGATGGTTTGGCAACGTGGAATGAGAAAATGTACAGCGAACTTGGGTAAAGTCGGTGTCTCACATCTTCGTGGTTGGAGTCCGAAAGACCCGTCAACTAGTTAGCTGGAGAGACGGAATGATGTGACGGTGAACCACGAACACTAGTGGTCGTGTTGTCATTTTTCATCGAATCAGAATGATAGAAATAGTGCGTTTGTACAGTTAGACTGTGTTCCGTTTGTTGGATGCCGCAGCATTCTTATCTCTTCGCACCTGTGTAGGTCCACTCCCTGTCCTGCTTGGATATTCACTTTTCTTAATATAAGTATGTACCCATGGGGAAAAAGCAGCGATCAGTTGGACTTGCCTTCCTGTTTAACGCCGAATGATTCTTGTCGGTGAGTCGGGACCCGGTTTGTGACATCAGCTGTTGCTTCGCAAATTCTTCGTGGTTTGACTAGTTGTCTTTGGCAGGTTTTGGCGTGAAGGGCTCTTGCAAATTTCTTTGGTATTCTTCTAGTTCTTCCTTTTGTCTGCAGTGCTGTCATAATGAAGGAGCCGTTATTTACATATCCGGGCGGGTTAATGTCCTGCTAAGGTAATCGTCAGTGGGACCACAATTAGTGCCTTGCAGTGACCCCATTCGAATGGGGTACGGTCACTCTGTTGGATTTGGATCCTGTAAACGGAGGTAGCAAAGGGCACCTGAACAAAATTACTGTTATTTACTTTCCTACCAGTTTCCTTCGTTGGATTCTGCTTCGCAACACTCATTTTTATGGCCTGTAATTCCGATGTCACTCCAATCCAGTCCATCATGAGCACCTTGTCGACATTTTGCTGGACTGAGGCTGCTGTTTTAAATGATACCGGACGACAGTCGACTATGCACAGTGAGACTTGAAAGCTCGTTTAAAGTAAACCTTTTGTGGCTCTGATCTTACGTACACCAACAGTTCATGACATTGAGACATTGTGACTTCACCAAGAAATTTGGATGTTTTAGTTGGTCGGCTGTCCTTGAAGTGGGAAATTCGTGAGTCCCTCAATTCCCGGTACGTTGTCTGTCGTCCACTCTGTCCGAGTCAACGATGGACACAGATCGACCAAGTCTGTTAGCTGTCAATGACATAACAGTTTGGCAAACAGCTAATCTTTTGACTCCGGTTGAGCGTCAGTCTGCACCAAGCTATCCGCATAATTTGGTAAGGGCTGGAAATGGTTGTACAGTGCCGTTTAGACCGGTAAATTATCTGATGCGATTGATGAATCAATTGTCTGCAGCGCGCTAGCTAAAATGCTTGAATCTTCTCTTAAGAACATCGGCGAGCTATGTTCGCACAACAAGGATGCTTTTCATTCGTCACTGGCCGTCAGCATCGTCTCTTTATAGCCATTCCGGCACACGTTCCGTGAGCCTGAGGCGGCGGTGGAATCCAAGCCTCCAGAGATCGTAAAGCGCCCTTCTCCGATGATCACCCCCCTCCAACTCTATTAAAAGATGGAAGAATTGATTTGGTCAGGGAAATTCTAGTTTTGTTCACCAAGAGATCATGGATGGAAACGAGTAGTGTCACCTTGTATAGTGCACGCCCAGCGACTGTGTCTTATGCCGAAATCACGAAGGCTGGTAGAATCTGATATTCCTTGTAAATAATAAAACGTGCGTGAAGGACTGCATAGGTTTCTGGTCGTAAGTTGCAGGAGAACAGTTTTGCCTTCCAGAGGCCAACGAACACTGCGTCTTTAGACATTCGAGGAGCCTTTGACACCGTCGATGATTCTTTAGTACGTTTTCTTAGTGGAGGTATGGAATGCCTAATAAGTGCGAGGGTCTTCAAAAAGTTGCACCGTTGTACCTCGGGTCTGGTTAGAACATAATCAGCTTCGTCGTCTCCAGCAGAGTACAGATAGATGCTCTGTATTCCCATCTCATTCAAATTACCCATAGGTGCTGGTCTAGCGAGTGGTTGAATTGGCATCTTCCTAGGAAACAGTTTCTCTGAATTACATTTGTATGATAATGATTTGCTGAACAACAGAGTGCGATCGATTCAATAAGCGCTGGACCGCTGGATATTCAGGTATCCAAATGCGGTATCCGCTGCAAACCTATGGTGTCAGTTGCAAGCACGCATCGAGTTTAATGTAACCCAGGAGTCATCATCATCAACATCATCATCGTTCAGCGTTAGACAGCAAGGCAAGCCTCACTGACCGCTGCCTTTCCCCAGAGTTACACGTTTATATAAAAAGAGCGAATATCCAACGGGAACAGGGAGTGGACCTACACAGGCGGCAAAAGACAAGATGCTGCTGCAGCCAACACACGGAACACAACCTAACTGTACAAACGCACGTGTTTTCAATCATTCTGATTCGATAGAAAATGACAGTACGATCGCCACTGTTCACGGTTCACTGCCATATCCTTCAGTGTCTCCAGCCAGCAAGTCGATGAGCCTTTCGGACCCCAACCACGAAGGCGTGAGACACCTACTTTACCTAACTTCGCTGTACATTTTCTCATCCCACCTTGACACGTCATCTGTTGGCCTCCACATGGCTTCTTCCATTTCTTAGGAGGAACACAAAATAGGGCACGGTATGGTAGACGAGTGTTCATCATACCCAACCAGCGTAGTCTACTAACTTTTATACGCTGAAACGAGCTGTTCTCAGAAGTGGCACTCAATATCAGATTCCTAACCTCAATATTACTCACCCGGTCACTCCATCCAGTCCTAGCCGTCGGTTGTCGAAAACCTCCAACCGACGAACATCTCCAACACGTATACTCCATGTCTCGCAACCGTACAACAGAACTGAACGTACTGCGGCACAGTACACACGACCTTTCAACTTCAGTGAAATATCAGGCCGAAGCCACAAGTGCTTCAGTCCAGCGCAAGCTGCCCGAGCCTTGGATATACGCATACTTACCTCCAATCCCGATCTACCATCGTTGGACACGCAGCTACCAAGGTAGGTGAAACGGTCCACCATTGTTATTTCCTCTCCATCCAGTATCAAGTTCGGCGCTGCTGTCGTCCAGTCCTGTAACAGTACTTTGCACTTTGAAGGTGCAAAGCACATGCCAAACCGAGCAACCGATCTCGACAGTCTATCTAGTGCCCGTTTTGCATGGTCCGCAGACTCGAACAGGCACACGACGTCGTCTGCGTAATCTAGGTCGCACAGCTTTCCTCCATTTCCCAGTTCGAATCCTATATCCCGAAGACCTCCTAAAGCATCTTCCATCACCTCGCCCATGACGGAGTTGAACAGGAATGGGGAGATGGGACACCCTTGTCGAACGCCACTAGTCGTTTCGAATGAACGTGATAGTTCACGTTATACGAGTACAATGCTCGCAACAGGTTCACGAACTTCGTTGGCATACCCTTCCGGTGGAGAGTACTGAGTAGTGCTGGTGGATCCACGGAGTCGAAAGCACCTTTCAGGTCAAGGAAGACTACGATCGTAGGGCGGCGGTGCGTGTGGCGCGTTTCGAGTATCTGTCGAAGAGTGAATATTTGGTCGATGCAACCTCGACCTGGCCGAAATCCGGCCTGTTGTTCGCGGATATTACTCTCGCGAATCGGTGTCAAACGGCGCAGCATTATCAAAGCTAACACCTTAGTAACTATCGGAATTAAACTAATCCCACAATGATTGCTGCAGCCACTCCGAGTGCCCTTCTTGAAGATGTGTACAATCGGTGACTCACCCCACGATAGCGGGATACGCTCCTCGTTCCAAATATCACGAAGCAACGAGGTAAGTGATTTCACCAGCACCACTCCACCCAATTTGAAAAGAACTGGGGGAAGGTCGTCGGGACCGGTAGCTTTTCCTCTCTTCAGAAGCCGAATATTAGACTCCACTTCCACTTCCGTTTGGGGGATCAAGTGACACCTCCCAAGGATTCACAGCTCCAGACGTCGGACTAGATACGATAGCGTGTGGCCAGCTAAACTGATCCTTGAAATGCTCTGTTCAACAGTCCAGTCTTTCCTGTCTACCATGGATGAGCTCTCCAGTCCTATCGCACACGACTTTACCACCCGAAGTTCGCCGCCCACTACTGTCACGTATAAGCCTAAACAGTCTTTGACTGTTTCCTGGAGCCGCCGTTTTCTCCATCTCTTCGGCTACCTTAACCCACCAGTTTTCGCGGTCATTCCTTAGGATTATGGTCAACTGACGCTGCAAATGCCGATGCATTTTATTCACTTCCTTGCAATTAGGCAGCTCGCGTTTTTGCTCATTGACTTGCGGCGCTTGCGAGAATCCTGAGTGGGTTTTTGATGAGTTACTACGGTCTAGGACGCAGGTAAAATTCCGGTTGCCAAGGTGCAACTTCGCGCTGACTTACATTTGATCCCACTGACCGTCATACATTGCTCTAATGGTACGCAGATTTCTTTAGTTCTCACGGCAATTTGCTGTTCGTAAGTGTTAGGTGAACAGCCGAATCAGACCACCGTCTCGATAGCCCAATCGGTTGTGGCCTGCGTCGATAATGGCCATTCAGCCGCAGCAAGTAAATCGCATTAAACTAACGATGGTCCGGTATCAACGTAAGTGGTCCCAGTTACGTGAGTCTATAGTTCTGAGACAGAACCGCGCCATACGGTAGTTAACTACGATATGGTAATCGGACTCAAATACCTGTCGCGTTAGGGCCCTGAATCGCATGTGCGACGCGAAGATGTGTCGGAAGTTTACCGTACTAGTAGATAATGATTATCTTGACAGAACTGGAAAGGTCTTTCTCCGTTAGTCTGTTCGCTGTTCCAGGCGCAAGGCGCATCGCCACCACCTACAGAGACTCCTTGTACTAAAGTTTTCCAACTTGTGCTTAAAGTCCACCTGCTACCACCACAATGTCAGGAGCTGGCTCTTTCCGACAAGAGGGGACCGGCGTTTCGTAAAGCTCATCTATCTACATGTCAGTGTTGAGGTCTGTTGAAGCGAGCTGCCGAGATACAAATAAACTAGTTAACACTATACTTCCCTTTTCGGACGCCGACTGTCCTTGCGTCTTCATGGCACCAACGCGACTGTTGACCGGATCAGTATAGGAAGGCTGCTTCAGACTTCTTTACTAAGACTATTTCCTCCTGACACCACGTTGACCCACACTTGAGCTGCTTGGCTCTGAAGTGACGAAGAAATTCTTGACGAGAGTTTGGCGCAGCTGGCTTGAGTTTCTCTATCTACTCGATCCTGAATTCGTGTTTCACTCCGCAGCAACATCAATCGAAAGTGGAGTCCACTGTGGAGTCAAACGGCTGTTGGCCAGCTGCATTCAAAGTACGCAACATTGAGGAACAGAATGCGAGGCTGACGGGTTGAGAAATGTGCGCTAACAGACTGAAAGCCACCTACGACACTACTTGACAATAAACCGCTGCGAGTATCGGGCGTGTTATCAATGGAAATGCTATGGGTAGGCAGAAGGGGCAAACACATTGGTTTGGAGACAGAAGAGACAGGTTGAATAAAAGAGAGGGAACTCTCTCTCTCTGAGCAGTAGCATACTTATCACTACCCACCCCACTTGCGCTCGATGCAATGGGCAGCGCGGTCTTGATTATCCTGCACGACGAACGGTGCAGTATGGAATTATTTGTAAGCTTGTAACTCATGGGGATTGATGGACGGGTACTGTTAGGGAGTCCAGCCACTAAGCAGAACGATTTGGGTTTTCAAACAAAGCCTTTGGTTCAAGCAGGAACCTGATCGCAAGGCAGCGGGGTATAGTTGGGTGAAGGCCTATCTACTCGGATCAATTATTCTTCCACTCATTTTTTCGACTAAGCTGTCAACTCAGATCAACCCCCGACCGGGGGGAACAGGAGGCCACTTCATCAGGCCTCTACCCACTGACCTTCCAGGCATGATTGGATCTTCGGTTTGAGATAAGCCATCCTGTATAGCTCGTTGTTTCATGGAGGCACGCACGCCGTCACATTACGTCAAGATACCGTCTCCTTTTGTTTGGTTCTGACGCCGTCGTTGCCTGGGTTTCGTATCCGGATTCGCCGGTTAGCTTTGTGTTCTTTGTTGTCTTCTATCCTTTCAAGTGTCCTGGTCCGATTAGTCGGTTTTACCTTCCTGTGGGTTGCTAATGCTTGTGGATATTTGGGATATCTGTTCCACTCCCTTCGTGCTTCATGCATTTGATTAAAAAATATACTCATTTGGGATCCAGCACAGGTTGCTTTCTCATTTACTTTGCCAAACGTGAGTTTCCTTGTGAGTCAATCAGGATTTACACGTCGGGATTCCCAAGCACGATTAATTAATATTTTTAGATTCGTTGAGAATTAGCTTGCCCCTTGTCGCCGTAGCTTGAAGACAGTTTCACGAAAACACCAGGTGATTCTAAATTCAATGAAGCATGTTTTTTATCACGTTTCTTTAAAATCTTGCCTTGGCGGTAAACTAATTTTGACTGTATTTCCCGCCTGTTTCAACAGTTCAAATCTCCCTATTCTGTTGTCCCCTATCTAACAGGATCCAGCGGATTTGCTTTGGTTTCTCTGTAAAACTAAAACGCCGTAGATCTTACAGTTTATTGAAAGATACCGCCATGTTTGTCATCTCTGTCGTGTTCTGTGGAGGTTCATGAAGTCTTATTGCCGTATGTTCCAGCTTACTTCTTTTACGATGGGAAATTTCTTCGTCCATCTTTGTCCTGCTGCTTGCCCTAAAGTATTAAAGCGAAGTAAACACCATCATTCGGTGGCCAACCACGATGCGGATACTTCACTTTTATGCAATGAACAGCCCGTAGAAATTGAATCACCTAGTAATGTTCCTTCAGTCCAAAAGGTCCCTGGTGCTCGCACAACCGTGCACGTAGATCAGCCTACACCAACTCCAAACAAGCAGCTTTTCAAAAAATCCTACTCCCTTCGTGAGTACGTTAATTTTCCTTTCCTCACGGATGATGAACTTGCCACTTGGATTGTTAAAGGTCGATTTATGTTCCTCATGCGGGGGCCACCCGGCTCTGGGAAGTCATTCATTGCTGAGTGTATCAAAACACGGTTCCCCACAACTAAGGTAAGTAATTTTCACAATTATTTGTGTTGGTTACCTGTAAGTTTTATTTTTGTAGTAGTCAAAAGGTGTGAACCATAAAACCTCGTCTTTGTTCCCAAAGAAAGCACGATTAACTTATGCTTGATAATACAAGTTAGCTTAGAAGGAGTATATCATGAATTTGGTCTTCGTTCCAAGATTTTTCACGGCTTATCATCTTTGAATAGAATCGTGAAGATGGTAAGCTATGAGAAATCTTGGAACGAAGAGCACGAGCAGCAATCGACAATCGCTTTCCAGCAGCGCGCGTCAGAATGGTATCGAAAACGAAGCCTTTTAGTGTTCTCCAAGCCAAGGATAATTTGTCTTCTCACTACAATTTTTATATTATACATCAATCTACGTTCATTGTAGTGCTCAGTACACCGGACACACGACCGGGCGTCTCTGCAAACTTATTACAGAGCTGTCCGGCTGCTCTTCGAAAAAGTGCAGTCCAAAACTTACCTAGCACTATACTGCAGCACTTGACCGATAGTGGACACGAAATTGATCCGGCCGCCGCTTTTAGAAACATCGGCAGTTTTCAGTAGAGGATTACAAAAATGATTTGATCACATCAGAGGCCATGGCGATGAAAATTCTGAGATCTGGACTATGCAAGCAGAGAGATCTGATCCAACCGCTGAAGGTACCATGGCCATAAGAACTAATCTTTCACATCTTACTCTGTTTTACGCAATCTCCTCACTTTATTCAATCCCACAAGGTCGATTTTGCACCTCATTTTCACAACTTTATTTAAACTTGTCACGTTGGCATTTTCCTATTGACTTTTGGTACCTGTTTGACTTTTCTGTTGTTACTTATGGTCGTTACTACTTTTCGTTCTTAGCACGGCGTTTCTAGAACTCCTTCACTTAGTGATTTGCTCATAAGATAATTAGGTTAACACACCCAGTGTGCTATTACCATCCAAACAGGTAGTCTGGTACAATACGAATTATCAAGACTGAGAGCCCACGACTGAGGTTTTATTCAAATTTAGTACTGAACTATAGTGGTTGAAATGACCAAGGAAAATGCATTAGAGGATCTACAGTTACGCTTACAGTCAATAGCAAAAATAGTCACGCATGGTGTTGTCCACCACCTAGAGAGTTCTGAGAGTTAGTTTTAGATAGCTAGATGCGTATGAAGCCCCCTTCACTCGCTAGCAGTTACTCCAAAGGTTGTTTGGAAGTATCCGCTAGGCATTTGATATGCTTTAACGTTCCTTGGGACAGATCGTTTGCATTACTCAGGCCTTCAGTTGGGTGTTATTTGCCGTGACTTAAAGAAGACTGCTCAGGTAAATGGTCTCGTTGAGTGGATTTATATTTGATTGGCCCTTAGAGGTCAGTTGGTCCATTTATACCGATTCTTGCCGGCCATCCGAAAGACGA
Organism: Fasciolopsis buskii; assembly: GCA_008360955.1. Taxonomy (NCBI): domain Eukaryota; kingdom Metazoa; phylum Platyhelminthes; class Trematoda; order Plagiorchiida; family Fasciolidae; genus Fasciolopsis; species Fasciolopsis buskii. Next base: position 44,633 of record LUCM01004411.1, on the reverse strand, counting down.
GCATTAATATACTCCGGATTGCATTCAAGTGACTCAACCCTCATCGACCATTGGATCGTATTTTGTGGATCGCACGTTTTGTCTTATCAAACTGGGTTCCGGAGAAGTCAGTCAACTGGAAAAAGACACCAGCGATGGATGTACGGTGAAGCAAGAATAACTTTTCATGAGGCGTCTTATTAGTAGCCGTACAAAAGAGTGATCTAATGCAGGGCATCCGGGAGTGCAATTTTTCATTGGCTGCATCTAAGACAAGCGGATGTATCTGCAAAGGTAATCGCCTCTTAGAAGGTCTCATTAGTTTGTTCTACTCGCTTGCCTGATTCTGGGTTGTACGCACTCATGCGACTGGTGACTTTTCTCCTATTGTGTAGGGAGATTTTTAGCTCTGCAAGCATGTGGATGGTCTCTGTCTGACTGAATGTACCCCGCCATGTGGAATAATGAAAGCAAGCCACAGCAGATATCATATCGGCACAGGGATGCGCGAAGAGAAATCTAGAGTAATCGTCGATAATGGCGAAGAGATATCGGTTCTTGGCTATCAAAGAAAATTGACGTGAGTATTTCGAAATCAGCTGTTGATTTTACAAGTGTTCCTATAAGTAGTTTGCAGAATCTTGGATTCAATTTGGCACACGCAGCACACTGAGGAGTGATTAGTTTGACATCAGCGTAATACCACAAACCTCTAGACATCACAAAGCGGAGTATGTGAACTAGCCCAGGGCGACAACGATTCGTGCAGTTCCTCTAACCGTGTATCTGGCATGAATGGGGCGCAAGAAAAACGAAACAACGCATCTACTACTTCGTTTTCGCTCTGGCATGTTTAGTGTCAAAGCTGTGCCATGAGAGTTCGATTTGTCATGGGGTTTCGGTCCGTTATCACAGGAAGATGAACAACAAGAAGAAACTCTGCATTCCGGAATAGTCCCAACTGTAGAGTATTCCTCTTTTTCCGTGGATGAGTAGCGTCTCACCGCGTGAAAAAGTTTAGAAGAACCTGTCGAACACGAATCCGCGTCAAGTCGTTCGCGTCGCATAACAAACCATCTTGAGTTGTAGGCTGCATGGGCTGTGTTGATATAGCCCAAATAGTCTGATACTGTAAGAATGTCGAAGAAGATTGAGATACCACTACGAAGGCTTTATTTAGATTATTATTGAGCTATAGCAGCTGTAACGATCAAGAGAAAACGTACTGGACATTAAGCAGTGAAACAGACATAGGCCCAACAAACTACAGCACTGACACGTACAAAGATGAGTTTTATGACGAGCTCGTCAGTCTTATTTGGAATACCACAGGCTCTGACGTTATGATGGTAGCAGGTGATTTTAATGCACCAGATAAGAAACAGTGCATCGGAAGCCTGTTTAAGTGGTCGCTGCGCCTTGCCTGCTTAGCGAACAGGTAGCGGAGACAAGCGGTTCCAATTTTGTGTGGACAATAATTTGTTCCTATCTAGTACGAATTTCCGACATAGTTAGCGTCACACAACGATATAGGGCTCTTACTCGACGGATAGACTGGGTCCGATCGACCATATCGCAGTGAGCTACCATCGACGCGCTTCCATCCAGAACTGCAGATCTTACTGGGCCACGTACATCGAATCGGACTATGTTAGTTTTGATGGGAATTTTGCTTCAGCTCAACGGCCATCAACGCAGGCCACGAGCCCGATTGGTCGTCGAACGTCTATCCGGTTATGGCGTTCGCAACGGTTATGAACATAAACTATCGGACGAACTAAGAACATCAGGGAGCAGCAGCGTGGACGAGCGCTGGGATAAAATCAAGCAGGCGATGCATTAAGCAGCATGTTTCGCCTGTGGTCCTGGATCTAGTGTTCATCAAAGACACTGGATCTCACAAGGGTCGCTGGGCATAATGGAGTAAAAACGCCAGCTCCCTGATTGCGAGGATTTAACAAAGATGGGTCGACAGCTGCGGCATCAATTGGCAATAATCCTTAAGAATGACCGTGCAAATCGGTGGGTTAAGGTAGCCGGAGAGATGGAAGTAGTGGCCGCTTCCGAAGTCGGTAAACTTTATGCGTGATACCGGGGGCTGCCAACTTCTGTTAGTGAAGTTTTTTGCGACAGAAGTGTTGAGTAAGGCATACATAAGGAATTTAGTATCAAGTGCCACTTCCGGGGTTGCCTTATCTGAGGGTCGAAACGCAGTAGGATTTGCTGGTTGGGTCAAGTGTTGCCTGTGGCAAGCACGTACAGCCATCCGTACCATGCGGAGGTCAAAAGATGGCGTGGCAACGTGGAATGAGAAAATGTACAGCGAACTTGGGTAAAGTCGGTGTCTCACATCTTCGTGGTTGGAGTCCGAAAGACCCGTCAACTAGTTAGCTGGAGAGACGGAATGATGTGACGGTGAACCACGAACACTAGTGGTCGTGTTGTCATTTTTCATCGAATCAGAATGATAGAAATAGTGCGTTTGTACAGTTAGACTGTGTTCCGTTTGTTGGATGCCGCAGCATTCTTATCTCTTCGCACCTGTGTAGGTCCACTCTCTGTTCCCTTTGGATATATTCACTCTTTTTGTAGACATGTAACTCTGGGGAAAAGGCATTGGTCCGTTGAGCTTACCCAGCTGTTTAACGCTGATTGATGCTGATGTTGATTGTCGCGTTGCAAAGGCTAAGCGTCTCTTTGAGACACCATCGTTTCTTTTTATGGTCTACTTTCTTAGAATGTGCGGAATGTTTGTTAATACAATGGCTACATTTGGTCTATCTGGTTCGCCTTCTTTTTGGATTCGGCAAGATTTATTTTTCTAATTTTCCTTGTCTGGGATTGATCATTTTGGATAGGTATTACAAATCGGCCCAACTTTGTCGGACCATTTCCTTCTGGAGAAGCATAGTTTGTGTTTTCTAGTTCACCACATGCCACTCATTCATCAGAAAATGAACTGACAACCAGTTCAGAGGTTTCAGGATTTTATTCCGTGCTTTGTTGCTCATTTTGTTCACTGTTCCTATCTGGCTTTTAAATATTATCAAAGTCTCTCTGGGCGTTGGCGCATAAAGCATCCGTAATGATCCGGAATGGGAGCATAGAACTTCTGTCGTGAAATTTTTATATACTTATAAATAACTTCATGGTCCTTTTTGGTTGTGATTGATTTTTTTTATTAGAAGCATGCTGTTGCTACCGTTAAACGTGATGCAATTGGTGGTCTTGTTTAGTTTAGAACTGTGGACAAGTTTAAATACAAAATTTGTTCATCTCCTGTAGACCGATGGAGGGCGCCGATCGCTTGCTTTCATCTCCGCATTTTAGTGAAATTTAAGGTAATGGAGATCCTACGACCATCAGGAATAGTCGCAAATTCTATCGATTGATCAGTGGCTCTGGTCTGCGTAAACCGATTGTTTATGAGGTGATCACAGTGTTCCGTGGCTCACTACACTACTGTCAAGAGCGTCGTCTAATGCTGATCAGAATACTTTAGTATCAATTTAATGGACGAAAATCTGCAGAGGACCTTTATGCCTGCATTTGAAATAGTGCAAATAAATATCAGTATCTCATCAAAAATGTAGGTCATCTGGAGATAGGTTTTCTGTTAAGACAAAACTGCCGGACCAGATGAGCGAAATTCCTGAGGTTGATCTTGAAAACGGAGCAAGTATCTAAGGGCTGCTGTGAATCTGTGATTACACTGATTAGGAGAAAGGCAATGGATTTGTACGTGAAAACCACAGAGGGGATTGGTAAGGTAACCCTCATATTCGAGCTATTCACAGGCTCTATCCTCTGTCGATTATTTGATGATAGCGAAGGACGTACATGCGGTAATCAAGCCAATTTCCGGCCTGGTTGGAGCTGAATCAACTGCATCTCTGAGCTACAGACATTGCAACACAGATACAAGTCTCATAGTTCCGCAATCCCCGTCTTAATTTATCCGAAGACAACGTCCGACTCACTTGAGCAGATAATTCTTTAGGGCCACTTCTCATTAAAGATTGTAGCAGAGAATTTAACTTACTTTTTCTCGTCTCTGTATATGATTATCCAAAGCCAATTTTATGTTTACCACGTTCACTACAAGTGTTCGTCAGGGTTGCTCCCTTTCACCTTGTTTTACTTTATAGTTGGGATGATCACGGAGATTGGCCTGTCCTCATATGTGGATAACGACATTGATATTTGGTCAGATAAGGAACCATCTAACATCGAATATGTGGCTGTTTTATAGTTTCATATGTATTTATATATTATATATATGACATGGCTGTCAACCACTGGGATCATCATCACGTATATTTTATTGTTATTAAGTCTCTATCAGACTGAAATCAATGCATAATTTGTTTTCCCATGGGTTTAGTTGATTTAATAAAACTACCGGTTGCACTAGAGTCCCATCAAAAGTCGTCTGCGCGGCAGCATATCCCTCACTTTGGATCAGCTTCTCCTGATTCGCGTTGTTCAAGTACACCCACACGGACCAAGCGTTGCACGTTAGGCATCCTGTATTTTATTGTCATTTATCCAGCTTTTACACAATGAATACTAACTGCGTTTACTGTTGGCCTTCTTATTTGGCATCCCATTTTCGGCATCTCATACTGTTCAGCCGAATTCATATGAACAAACATTTGTGGAAATATTTCATAATTCACCCGTGATCATTTTTCGATTCTGTGGGGAGCTTCCTAATTCCTTGTGCTATTCCGTGTCAATTGGTTCCCTTTTAAATACCCAGTTTCCTGATTTCTGCTTACTCTTTAGCCAAAATTAATTAGCTTTCCATCTCCACGGCATTATCATGAATCCCAATCATATCATAATCATTTTGGTCCTACTCTTCAGATCTGTTCTGCAGATGAATTCTGGTATTTAGAGTCCAACGGTGAAGTGTATCAGTACGACGTCAATCGTTTAAGCGAAGCTCACGAATGGTGTCACCAGCGCGCCCGTGCTGCTGCGGAATCTGGTGTTAGTCCATTGGTTATCGACAATACGAATATTCGTGCCTGGGAAAGCCGGTTTTATACCGAATTGGCACGAAGATTTCATTACATTGTGATTATGGTCACACCGCAAACTCCATGGCGCTTTGATACGGAAGCGCTGGCCGAGCGTAATGTGCATTTTGTTGGTCTTGAGGCGATCGAGTCCAAAGTGCGCAATTTCGAGCATGTATTTCCACTGTATTATGGCTGGTTATGGCCGGCCAAGAAGGGCAATGTCGGCAATAATTCTGGCTCCCACCGACAACCCACGGGTTACGACCCTCTGGTTCAAACAAACGGTCTCCTTCAATGGGCGTGGGAGTCACTAGTTACAATTGTTGGTCTACCCGATGTGCAGATTCAATTAGCTGCAGCTTTTGGATTATCAGACAGTAAGTTTTACCCTTTTTGTCTAAGCATTCCAAATGGGAACGACGGTGTACAGCTGAAACAGCCAATCTTCTCAAAGTGAACGCCACTCCTGTATAGGCCACAGTTGAAGTCAGTAGAATTCAAGCTCATAGAGCGATCTTCGAGAGGGTTGCACGACCTACCTGAAGTGCATGGAAGCAGAAGTACCAACGTGGGCCGAAACCCAATAATTTTATCAACCAGCACCCTACACCTACACAGTCCAACCAATATGTCAGTCTACAGATTACACGCCCCACTAAAACTGTTTATAGTTTTCCTTGCTTTCTTCAGCGTATGCAGCCAGATGTTTTAGGCAAAACCTCGACATATGAGGCAGACCGCTTCAGTTACTGTAGGTGAGGACACTCTAGATAGATCAATCCTAAAGCCGCCAATCTAGTGGCTCGACTGGGAATCTACCGTCCCAAGCACTGAAAGAATCGGGGTCCTCATTTTTCTCGTCCGGTTGACTCGTTGGCTAATTTGTGGTACGTAACAGGAGAGCAGTCTTGGAAGTGTTTGCTTTATCAACCTGAAATTCATAGAAGCAGAAACTTCAACATAAGCCAAAGCTCAATTAGAGTAACCAAAGGCGTGTGACATTAACCATAACGTCTGGTTCTGAGGTCGGCCTCTTTGAAGTTATCCAGGGCCGAAGTTTGTGGAAACCGTAGGAGTCCTAAGGGTTGCTGATAATTGAGCTCACGTTCTGATTAATAGTAAGATGCTTGCGATTTTAGTGCCAACCTCAGAAACCTCGTAAAGACTAACGATCTGAGTAATAACCCACACGTTTTCCAATCCATTGGACACAAAAAAGAAAGAGTTCTAGCTGAAAACCATACAGGTGATGGACGGTTTCGAATAATTCTCTTAATCCTACAGTTGGCTGCAGTGCTGAATGCTTCCGGCTACCCGATCAAAGGATCTTGTGAGAAACAATTCTGACATCTCATGTGATCTGGTCACTTTAGCTGTCTGGTAAATATTTCCATTTTTTAAGTAGTACGGACTGATCAGTCTTAGGTTATCGATATTATTGTGTTGGCAGCATGCTATTTCAAGCAGTTTTTTCAGCTTACGGAATAACGGACTTCATTGCCAGTCTGTTTATTTACCCGTGGTAGATTGTTCTTCCGTATCACTAAACGACGGAAACGGAGAGCAACTATATTTCACAGCCTTGGAACACACGTTGCACATCATAGTATATGACACGTTGGCGAAAGATTTGTTGTTCGTACTGAGGTTTCTCTCCCGGAATAGACTGTCGGCTGATTGGATTAAGTTTTTAAGCAGAGCATCTTCGTGCCGCGGTAACGGTTGTACGTATTAAACTGAGCTGAGCTGATGCTCGCAGTCCACGCCAAAGTGTGTTCGTAATCAAAATCTTCAACCCAAAATGTCACACGAAGCGTTATTGTATTGTATTGGATTGTATTGGATTTTCCATGCATGCCCCACTTCGGTCAGAGACAACAATGAGAAATAAAACAGATGAAAGAAAAAAAAGACTTCAGCAAATCTCATCAAGTGAACAAGTTGAACATTTATGATAGGCTTTTTGAAACTCGACTGAGGCCTCGATCTCCATACGTCAGAATGCATGCAAAATGGAGTATGGAATGAGAAACGGATTGTGTGGAAATATGCGAAAGGAAATTTGAGAGCTCATCGTGAGAGATAAGGGGGGTCTTAAATTTTCTTGTTGGCAAACTTTTCACACGTGGGTAAGTCTTGATTACAGAGATTAATGGATAATTGGTTTAGTGGTTTGAAAGACATACGGCTAATGGTTGACAGTTCAACCGAGCACTGTTAAAGTCCTTCTTTAATAAAACATGCAAAAGTAACCGGAGAACAGTAAAGGTTTGGAAGGATATATTGGTATACGAAATGACAAGTAGTGATTTGTCTTACGTCGTTGTGTCAGATGGAAACGTGAATTCCACCTCAGAATTCTATCAGTAATAATCCCGGTCAGTCCTGAAAGTGTTTCTGAGTTAATGAGAGGCGGTCCCGATGGACAACCTGACCGCGAGAAGAAACACAGATTCGAAACATTTAGATGCATTAAGATGTAACGCGGCCAGTACAGAAAAGTCGCAATTAAAAGACAAGTTTTTGGGAAACCTGAATATTTTCATCTCTGTAAACGGCTTGAGAGAGGACATTGTCATCAGTATAATTCAACGGTTGACAGGAGGCGCTTTTTATCAAGTCACTGGCTTACGTAACGAACGGATATGGGAAAAGAACGACACTTTAAAGCTATTCCTATCATTGGCCGGCAGTTTTGACGTTTTACCGCCCACTCGTGTACACTGGGTTTGCTAATACTGGCTTGGGACAACCATGTATTTCCGTTTGCGAAGTAGGAAATACTATGGGATGATAGTACTGAGTGTAGACAAATACTCTATGAGAGCACAACGTACATATTTCATCGATACATCTTAGGACTTAAGATATGACCAATTAGAGAAGTGGAATGGGAACAACGTCGACGGGTCTCCAGCAGTTAGGAATAGAAGGCATGCTCAACGATGTGTTAGTTAGAAAATTGAATGCATCAGTCAGAGCCATAGACCCGTACCTTAGGCGTGAAGGTAGATTGTCAAGACCTAGCCCTGTGATGATTCTAGAGGTGGCTGAAGCATGATCAGAAAATTGGACGAAGCACGATCATTACTGTCAGTTTCCGGTGCACATTCCACAATTCTGTTTTCCCAGCAAATAACAGTCGAATGCCTTGCCATAGGGATCTGCTATTTTTTCACTAAGAAGCTGGTTAGCCAGTGTTGTGCCAGTACCTTTGATTTATGCCTTTTGTTAGGATGGAGGTGTGCCGGGCTCGTGGATCTTCACGGGTTTTGTGAAAGTGTTTTATTTTCTCAAATTTCTCAATGATTGGTGAAGGGATAAGGCGGATTGGGACGACAGCAGTATCAAAGACCGCACTAGCCACCTTTATGAAATTTCTGGTGTCGTCACTTAGCTAACGTTCAAAAGGAAAACAACGAGACGTGCGTGAAAAAAAGACTGAAGTTGCCATGTGAAAAACTTCTTGGATATGCCTTTTCTACTTGAATGGATGGAAAACGCTCCGAAAGTATATTTTAAGCGTTAGTAAATACATGCACTGGTCACTCGTTGGAATTGGGGCTCGTAATTTCGAGGGATACACTCCAATATCATAGGAGATGCTTGCCTAAAATGTAGTTCTCCCAAATAAGCAAAACATAAGTCCGTCGAACTAAACGCAAGCAGTTGATGTATGATTAAAACCTCCAACAATAATGCGGATTATCCTGACGAAGTGGAAGAATAAACGCTGAAAACAGGAAAAAAGTTGGGATTTTCTGTTGCAAGCTGAGTACATTAAATTTAGGCTATCTATAATCGTGCTGCTGTGCAAGAAGACCTGAGACGGCGCCGAGTTAACAAGCAACCAGTTCCGTCTCACCACTTTCATCGTTTAATAGTAAACAACAGAGAAAGCTCCACTTACCGCTACTTTTCTTCCATTGCTGCATGTTGCAGTAGAAAGAATGAATGTGCAAGGTGGGCAGAGTATGTGAAATTGATATTTGGTCAGATGAGAAACTGTTTAACATAGAATATGTGGTCGATGTTGTGCTTCAGCATGGCCGAGGGTGGGCGTCTCAGGCTGAGTTAGTTACTCGTCCTGAACCCCGCTCGAAATACTCTGAAGTAGCCGGCTTCTCAACTAGCCCCTGGCTTCTTGTGGCGGAACTGTTCCTACTGAAGTACACGGACAAAGGCGAGTGCCTCACGCCCTTCATTGGGTTGATAATCAATCTAGGGTAGTCGACTAAACCCTGATTCCAAACAAATCACAGGCGGCGTACACGGCTGTGTGCATACCGACGGGTGCACTGGACAGCCAGGATGTCTAGCCCCATCCAAAGGACACATGAACTACTCAATCAATCTCCGGTCCCCAGTGGGATATGTGATCCTCAGATCGTCCTGCTGTCTTGTGGGTTAGATCATTTGATCAAAGGCTCGGGTAAGCACCCTGAAATCAACTTTTCTTCGTTTTGGGCAAAAGGATAGTGGGAAACGTGCGGTGGTCTTGTGGATCCTGATAGACGGCCGATGATGCGGGGATGGAGAATAGAACTACCATATGTTGTAAACTCTGAATATTGTTTTTTTCTCGCTCATTAGTTTTTACTCTTCGCCTTGATTCCGATGGCACATTATCTGTATTCAGATTGGTGCGGAATAAAAAACATTTGAGTGAACATCCAGACAAGTTGCGATTTCTCGATCGCCAGAACGACAGCATATGCAAATTTGGGGTGCATTTTGCGCGTTCAAAGCGTAAAATGCTGTTTTCGGACTTAATTGGCCCAAGGTTAAGTGTGTTTCTTATTGGATGAGACATGGTTGAAGTAAACAAACTGCTGCGTTTCATTCCATCTGATGGCCGTTGCCAGTTGATGTATCGTTTAGTTTACGGAGTTTTCTTTTGATGTTTACCATTTTGGATCATCTTTGGCGTCACCCCGACATCATGTTATTGATGTAGGATCGAGTTTACACTGCGGACATGCGATTGGTCCTGTTATATGTCGGTGGTAACAAAAGGCATGCAAAGACGATGTCTTCGTCGTGTCGCCAAAACGACTTGAGGGATTTCTTCTACAATGGTGAGGCTGATTGCTGGATATTGACTCACGAATCCAAGTTACTAGAAGCACGGAATTTGAATAGGTTATGACGGTTACATCATATGTTGTGCTTGCCTGCAGATCGGCTGTCTCGATTTGCGCTGTTCCTCGAGGCATATAATTCTTGGAATCTGGGTCAAGGCCGTCATACCATGACTATGACGTGGCGAAAAATTATGAGAACCTTAGCCAGGGAACTGTCTCGAGTTGATCCAATAAGATTACTGGATTCAGACCCATAAGATTCCTGTCGACCCTGTTTGGGGGTAATAGATGATATTGCTGGATGTCTCAGTTAATAACTCTTGAATAGAAATAGTCTCCTGGACTCTGCATTCGTTTTAGCCTATGATGTGTTTTTCTTCCAGTGCTATTCGGTAATGCGATGTAGCCGCCAAAACAAGAGTGCACTAGAAAACAACCGAAACTGAATTTTATTGATCAGGCAGAAGACGGGAAAGCTTTTGGTCTGAAACAGACACGAGCATTGCATCCTGTTAAAGAGCATGCACTGTAACAGCCCGATGTTTTTTCCTCCCTGACGTTTAGAATGGATGGGAAAAGTCAGTTAGTCTCAATCCCGCAAAACATCGTGGAAGCGTAGCCCGCGAATTGCACCATCGTCATCGTTCAATGTTAAATGGCAGAGCAGGTCTACTGATTGCCGCTTTTCTTCTCGAGCCGTACGTTGAAATCGAAAGAATGGATGTGCAAGTTGAACAGAGTATGTGACTACGGGGACAGGAAAGGAAAATATTTTCGTAGTGGCCAGCACACGGAACACAAAAGTATATGTATCTAATCATTCGTATTCGTTACAAAAAGAGAACACGGTGGCCACTATTCACGGTTCGCTGCCATATCCTGCAAGGTCTTCAGCCGGCGGGCTGGTGGATCCCAATCACAAAGACATGAAACACTTACTTTACCTAGGTTTGCTATGCATTTCCTCATTCCACGCTATCACGCAATCTGTTGGCCTGCGTGGAGCTCCTTCAATTCTGTGGAAGTTCTTACCTGTCGGGAACAAACAGTTGTGTGCATAGAACTAGAGAAATCTATATCCGTAATCTCTACGCCGGCCGGGCTGTGCGCAGGGCTCATCTAATCAGCCTCCGGTGCACTACATTTTCCTACATGCCTCCACGACTGTTAAAGTCCTTACCCGTGCTACGAGAGTGGTTGTCATTGTCGTATTGTATTGTATAGCCTTTGCGCACAAAAAATAATATCAAATTTCAGTAAAAAAATGAGGTTAAAAATAAAAAAGGAAAAAAGTTTACACTCGTCACCTCGAGGAATAATCAGAGCACATCATGATAGGCTACCCAGGAATGCGGCTAAAACGCGGTCACGGTTTGCCAAATTCGCGCTAAATATGAGACAGTGGAGTTTCCATGGGTATTGATTCCAGAGGGCATGGAACGGAAAGCGGATCGTGTAGAAATATGGGAGCGACAGTTTGAAAGATCCTTGTGCAGAGGATGCGTGGGATCAGAAAGAATTTTGTTAGCAAATTTCTCACATGCTGATAAGTGTTGATCACATAGATTAAGGGACAATTCAGTTGGTGGTACGAAGGACACGGCTAATAATTGCTAGCCTCCGGCGAAGAATTTTAAAGTTTTTTTTAAGTAAACCTCGATATATAAGTGAAAAACAGTAAAGCAGGATTGAAAAAAACCATTGGTACACAAATCGGGATATGGTGCTTTGTTTCATCTTGTAGTGTCGAAGCTTCCTGATTTGAAATGACAACCTTCGGAGAGTTTTTACGTAGGTAAAAATGTCCATGTCACATTTCTACCAATAGATATTTCACAGAATCAACCCTGGTAAGAGTTTTTGAGTTGGCGACAGACGTTTCGGATGGGTAGGCCAATCGAGGGAGAGAGAACAGACATTCGAAACATTTAGATGTGTTGGGATATGAACTAGGTCGTGCAGAGGAATCATAAATAGAAGATAGGTTGTTGGAAAGACTTTGAAAATCATCGTTGTTCAAAGCGGCGTGAGAGGGCAACATTATCAGCATACTTAAACAGATGACACGGTGAGCTGGTTGATAAGTCACTGATGTAAGTAGAGAAAAGAAACGGTGAAAGGACAGCACCCTGTAGCACTCCTGGGTTGTTAATCAACGATGTTGAAGCTTTACTGTCCATTTGTGTGCACTGGGTTCGGTTAGCAAAGTGATCGGACAGCCATGCTAACAAAGGCCTGGGACAACCAAATGTTTTTAGTTTGTGAGGTAGAAGAGACCGTGGGACGGAGTCAAATGCCAACGAATAGTCTAGAAAGGCGCAACGGACGGATTTCATTGATGCGTTCAAGAGCTTACAAATGTGGTGAATGAGGGAGCGACAGGGTCCAAAGTGGACCTGTTAGATTTCTGGGCAAACTGAAAAGGATCGTCAGGGGGACACAGAAGAACGCAGGCGCTTAAGTAAGGCACGCTCCGTCAGTTTAAGGCCGGAAGATGTTAAGGCGATCAGGCGAAAACGTTTTGCCAAAGCAGTAGAACTGGTAGATTTAGGGGTGGGAATAATAGTGACAGAGAAGTAAATGCATCGGTCAGAGCCACAGCACCATGCTTTCAAAGAGCTGAGGACAGACTGTCATGACCAACCCCTGTGGTAATTTTAGTGGTGCATAGAAGGTCGAGCACCACTTCTCTAGAAAAACTTGTAACTGACTTATCGTCACCCTGTCCAAATATGACTTTGGTGTATGTGGAAGGATGAATGGAAGCATGATTGATGCTGTAGACATCCGCAGAGCATGTCACATGTTTCTTTTTCTTCCCACATAACAGTTGAATGCTTTGCCATTGAAGTCGGTTGTTGTTACCACTCAGGAGTTGGTTTGATTTCAGCTTTTATTAGGTTCGAAATATACCGCATGCTTGAAGTATTTCGGGATTTGTGGAAGTGTTCCTTGCATGTCCTTAGAGATTTCACTTTCCAGTTGGAGATTGAGCCATTTGAGGCGAATAGTCTCTGAGGGACTGCTGATATAAAGAGTTTGACACTGTCTTTGAGCAGAGATTCAAAAAAGAAACAAGCAGGCGCGGGTGAAAGTGATTTCTGAAGAAGTGTAATGCTGTTGTGTGAAAAATTACGGATGTGAATTTGGATTGGATTTGTTTGCCTGAAAGATTGGAAGGATTACCGAGAGCATATCTTAGGCCTTAACTGCAGCAGGCCGTGATCACTATTTGAGATGGGAGTCGGTAGTTTCAGGGAAAGAAGCCAGGGTGGTTGAAAATAACTGCCTGAAATGGAGTTGCGTCTGGTAGGAGAAACACAGAGGTTGGTCAAGTCAAACAGCCAGTAGTAGGATAGATGCATGATTGAAGTAACCCACAATGATATGCAGATTATCACCAAGGAGAGGAACTGTAGATTCTAAAGAGAGTCGGAAAAATTTGATATTGTGTTGCTAGTTGTAAGGGGCAATTTATGGGCTCGTTATGATTTTACTGGTATGGCGAGAAACCTAGGATGACACTGTGTTACGAGACCGTTAGATTCATTTAGCGAGTGCGTATAAACAACTCCGGACTTGCCAGACGAAATGGAGTTTATGTATGTTGCCACACTGCCTCCAGTCTTCTCCGAAACTCTATTCTGCCGATGGAGTCTGAAGCTGTCTATCGACACGAGTGAATCAGCGATATCCCGGTTCAGCCACGATTCGTGTATGCAGATGACACACGTGTGAACATGGATCGGTGATTGAATTGCGAGGAACAGATCCGACGTTTTCGTAAACAGAGAGTGGATGTTAGTACTCAACAATGCCGGAATGGACATCTTGGCTGGAAGGGTGCATTTAGGAGCTGCCTGCCAGCCGGCACAAGTACCTCTTTTAGATGGATTAGATCTTTAAGGTGCAGCAATGCGCGATTCGATTCCATGTTGAGAAACTATACGATTTTTAAACAACAGTAATTTCGATCGATTGTAGCGGCGAACTGAGATCATAATGGAACTAAATATCCGACGAAAATTCAACGAAATAACGGTAACAGAATTGTAGCACAGCCAGTCAATCGTAAACAACAACGGCTGAACCGTTGGGCTGATCACTTCTAGGATCATTTTAGCTGGCCGCACACTAATGTATTTAGGCCGACGGCTGCAGCTGCGAATCACCGGGAGATGTCCGTGGACCTCCCAACGGAACTAGAAGTAGAATCAAATATTCGACTTCTGAATAGGGGAAAAGGAGGCAGTGCCAAAGGACGTCCCTTAGTTCTCAAATTTGGTGGAGAAGCCCTGATGGAATCACTTACTTCCTTGCTTTGTGATATCTGGAACGAGGAGTGTATTCCGTTATCGTGGAATGAGTCACTGATTGTACTCATCTTCAAGAAGGGCACTTAGAGTGACTGAAGCAATTGTCTTGGGATTAGTTTAATTTTAATTACAAAGGTATTAGCTACGGTAATACTGCTTCGTTCGATACCAATTCGCGAGAGCAGCATCCGCGAACAGCAGGCCGAACTTCATCCACGTTGAGGTTGCGTCGACTAGACATTCACTCTTCCGCAGTTACTCGAAATGGGCCACCCACTGCCGGCATGCGATCGTAGTCATTTTGGACTTAAAAGGCACGTTCGGCTCAGTGGGTCGGGCAGCACTATTCAGCGCTCTCCAACGGAAGGGTATGCCAGCGATGTTCGTAAACCTGTTGCGAGCATTGTACTTGCATGTTTGTAGTCGCATGAGTATACGGTGAACTATCAAGTTCATTCGAAACGACTAGGGACGTTCGGCAAGTGTCCCATCTCTCCGTTCCTGTTCAACTTCGACACGGACGAGGTGACGGAAGGTACTTAGGAGGTCTTTTGAACGTAGTAGTCGAACTGGGCAGTGGGAGAAAGTTGTGGGACCTAGATTACGTAGATAATGTCGTGTGCCTGTTCGAATCCGCAGACCATGAACAACGCGCACTAGACAGACTCTCGAGGTTGGTTGCTCGGTTTGGCATGTGTTTTTCATCTTCAAAGTACAAAGTGCTGTTACAAGACTGGACGACAGTAATGCCCAACGTCATACTGGGTGGAGAGGATCTAACGATTGTGGACCGTTTCACCTACCTTGGTAGCTGCTGTCGAACGATGGTTGCTCGGGAATAAAGGTAAACAAGCGCATATCGAAGGCTCGAGCGTCATACACCGGACTGAAGCACTTGTGGCGTCGGCCCGATATTTCACTGAAGTTGAAAGGTCTTGTGTACTGTGCCGCAGTGCGTTCAGTTCTGTTGTGAGGTTGTGAGATATGGAGTTTGCGTGTTGGAGATGTTTGTCGGTCGAGGTTTTCGGCCACCGGTGTCTACGTTGTATCGCTCTGTTTGGATAATGATCTGGTGAGTAATGTCGAGATGAACAATCTCGTATTAGGTGGCAATTGTGAGAATACCTTATGTGAGCGTATGAAACTTAGTAGACTACGTTGGTTGGGTCACAATTCGCGCCCAGTTGGACTTTTGCACGAGGCACGGAGAATGCACCGTCAAACCCACCTGAGCGCTAGCTGAAACACCTGTGGAATTACATTTGGGTCGTAAGACTTACGTTGAACCCACAGTATACTCACATTCCAAACATTTCGGATATATCTTTTGCCTTACCTTCTGCTGGAAAACATCACGGTTTCTGTTGTCGTTTTCACTCCTAACCCAGTCATTAACGTCTTACGGTATACCTTTCTCCGGTTTTTTATCAGGCGCAGCGCCGGAGAAATTGTTACAACACTGGCACTCTGCAACCGAACCGTGCTTTGGTCAAGGATTACAGCAGAGCAAGGCTGCCGCAATTCCGCACATCACGGCTAAATATGCTCGATATGGTCGTGCCCCAGGTGCCACCCAGTATGGCCAGAGCGGGGCAGTATCTCAAAGTCTATTGGGTCAATTGTCCACCGTCCAAGTAACTGGCTTATTCATTTCCTTGCGCTCAGTAGGCGTGCGTATTCGTCTTCCCGCAGATGATTTGATCCTGCGACACCTGTGGGGCGGCGAGGATCAGGCTGTACTATCTGTGGATCGATCCGCTTATGACGGTACGCTATTGAATTAACTTTGATAGATTTCAATTTTTCTGAGACTGTGCGGGACACTCATAAATGCCATGTATTCGGTAATTTACAAGACGCTGCAATACTCGTCACCATAAACTGTAGTATGTTGATGACAGAACACACTGGTGCACTTATCATACAATCGAATTTCCATTCATTAGCGCTGAAAATCGAATTATTACCAATGGATGTTCACTTGTTTTTATCATTTCTAAGGTGATCTTCGGTGCAGAAGATAAACATCACAATCAAGAAGTGTGAAGTAGCGTTCATTGATGGGTTAGTTTGGAAAAGTATGCTTGGAAGTGGGTTTCAAGACAGCAGATGAAAGTCACGCAATCTATCGGTTCAAGAGGGGAGACGAAAAAATACAAGAATGACATCTAGTGACAAACTCAGTAGGGATTACTGCTCGTATGTGGGATTGGCGAGAAAGAGTTACAAAAACACCTTATTAACTTTTTCGCCTCTTAGAATCGCTTGCGCAAAAGTCAGATGCTCAAGAAATGTGTTGTTATCCCTAGATAACCCTGCAAGCAAACCTCGGGTGGGGTGAATTTGTTATCTTTTCTTCTCCGTTTGCCGTTATCTATATTCCTGCTCAGCTTCGCAATCGAGAATGCCTTGCAGAGAGTGATTTTTGTGTGCAGCTCCTCTCTGGCGATCCTGTTCTGGTTTGCGATTATGCTGACAGTATCTTCTTGTTATGTAACAGCCCACGAGCCACTGAAAGCGCTCTGAACCGTTTGGCGATGGAGGCATCCTTGTTTGAAATGCACTTTACCTCCTCTAGGTGAAAAGTTCTGCGACAGTCTGCACGGTTGCCAGTGATGGATTGAAACAAGTAAACCGTTTCGCCTACCTTTGATGTTGCATTACAGCAAACGATGCTACTGGAAAGGAAGCCATAATCCTAGTCGCAGAAACCCAGTTAGCTTTCAGCTGTCCAAGGCATACTATGCTCGAGTAATCGCTCTTTGTACTACACGTTCTGTGCGCCAACTTCTGATCATCCGATAAACGTTACACTCGGGAAGCACTAAGTCGAGCTGCGATCTAATTAGAGCCCATCGGTCGCGCATATTGACTGTCGCACTCAGAATTTTAAACCCAGATTGTCGGACTGGAAGGCGTATGTATCATTGTAGATCTAGTTCCCAAATGGGCTAGTCAGAATTTCCGACTCAAGTGTGTTCAAATATTCTCAGTGACATCCAGGTTTGTGTGTGACAGCTGCACTCCAAAGTCCAACCAGTCAAGCATAGTCATACTGGTCCCGCAGACTACTCGGGAGTAATTGAGACGTACATCGAAGGCGTCTTTGGCATCCTCATGACGTTAATCTGTTTCCAAAAGGAAGAATTTATCGTGCTTCTGTTTATGCGGTCGTTTTGTGAATTTGACTCCGGACGCTTTCGCGGGGATGATGTTCTACGGAAGGATTTCTTTGCAGGATTTCCTGTGCGAAGGCAAGATCACATTAACAATGCTCAAGTTAGACGCCGTGTAGTGAAACAGTCAAACTCCTGCATCCTAGTTTTCATTTTACGGTTTCGCTTGAGTAATTCGGTCGTTTACTGTGCGTGCCAATTCAATGGCTATCCCACCGAGGAGTATTCTAGCGCACCAGAGGTAATTGGGAGAAATTTCGCGTTGGACAGTGATCGATGTGTAAAGGCGTTGTAAAAAGCCTGACAGTCGGACTACCGACAGTTGGTTCCTTAAGTCTTCCTGGTTGGACCCCAAAACATGACGAGCACAGGTGATTAGGAAAAATAGAAGTGACAGCGCAGAATGGAGTTCAGTGGTGAGAATACTGTCCTACCCAGTGTCCCTGTATGCTATAACTCGCATATTTCACGAAACGCCGAAACTCAAAATTGGCTTGCATAACGAATAAAATTGTTTCTATCGTGTTCACTTTCCTTTCTAACAAATCATTTTCATTCCCATGCTTTGGATAGCACATTGTCTAGCTCCATAACTTTCGTTTTATAAATATATAAATGTATATATATATATATATATATATATAATTTACATATCGGTCCATCTCCTACTCAAATAATTTGTTTTAATGTCCTTGTTGAGTGGTTGTCGCAGCATTTTTCACTGACTTGGCACATTTTCGACATCTCAGTGAATTTAAAAATTTTTATTGGTCGTAGCTTAGATTGTTGCTTTTCGTGGAGTTCTGGTCGCCAAGCTTGTCATTCAGACCGCAGACGTTTCATCACTTGCCGAGGTGACATTGTCAGTGCACTGACGATTTGAAAAATTCTTGGTTAGAAATTGGTTGTTTTGCTTGTTCATCAATTAGTTTTAAATCGACGCATCGAATGTAGTCATTTCGCGTGAAAAACGATGCTTCTAACAACATTTCGCGCACTACATGAAGGACTTGCTGTTTATTCAAAGCTGCTTTTTTGGGTTATCATTTTCATAA
This sequence comes from Fasciolopsis buskii, assembly GCA_008360955.1. Lineage (NCBI taxonomy): Eukaryota > Metazoa > Platyhelminthes > Trematoda > Plagiorchiida > Fasciolidae > Fasciolopsis > Fasciolopsis buskii. The sequence goes on along the minus strand of LUCM01004411.1, from coordinate 25,996 downwards.
ATTAGTTTGGTGACCTGGGAATTCTGGAAATATCTTTAATATAGAATGCATCTGGCGGATTCATTTCCTGACTAATCAGATGTGTATCGGCGTATATGGTCCAGTGCAGTGTTGGAAATACCGTTACACAGTCCGAAAACAAGTTAAATAGACTGAATCACAAAAAAATATTTGTATTCGTGTCCGCGAAAATGGTGTATAAGGTCAGTCGTGTAAAGACGTCGAATGTGCAATTGCCGCTGCATAATCGAGGAAACGCACACCCAGGCTATGAAACTACACTAGCCGATTGTGGTCAAGTAGATTAAGCATTTGTCACTCCAAAATGTTAGAGGTCCCAATCCCAGATCTGCCAGTCAGTCTAACGGTAAATGATGATTCGCTCTGGTGAGAACTCATATGGTTACATGCTACTCCAGTCTTCACGATCCTTGCTGCTGCCCACTGTGTAGTGGACCTTAGTGGCCGCAGGGCATGGCCCTTCCATTGCGCTTATGGTTCAAGCATGTCACAAAAAATAAAAGGCGCAATGTCGATGGGAAGCGATGTGATATGTCTGAATAACAACCGAAAATATTTGTCGTGCCTAGTAAAGTCCCCGAAGTTTGTTTTTGTCTCACTTAGATTGCTCATTACACGTTTTTTTCCGATATTGCATCCACCATGCATGAACGTAGTGGATGGGGTATGCACCATAACCGCCATAGCTCACTACGCTGGGAACGGGATTAGGCAGCCGCGACTGTGAAACTTAGAGTGGTATAGAATAACAAGGCCACATGGTTTTCGAATATATGTATATATATGCAGAAAACGGCAAAGGAATATCAGGTGCCTTCGACGCTAATCGATATGAAGCATATACTGAACACAACAAAATCGGTTTGTGATAAGTTCACCCACAACTTTGGTTTTGCAGGGGTTTATTTTGGTGGTGGGTTTATTTTGATGACAACTTCATGGTGTACAGAGCATAAGAAGCAAATCAGTGTGCAGTTAAGTTCGTCTTATGAACGGTGGTTTCTCTTGCTGGATCTTATGAATTCTAATCCAGTGCAGGGAACCTTGTCAATAAATTCAAATCCAGAGCAATTTAGCTAGTGCAAAATGCATAACAGTCAAGAGGAAAGTTTTTCAGGAAAGCTCATTACTGTACAGAACAATGCAATTTACCATCTCACTTTAAGTTTATCGGCACTTTAACGCAAAACATTGTTGAGTACATATGTGGCTTTGAGTTTATGACACCACGGTGAGTTTCAAGGTGATTTTTATGGCATTCTCCCCTGTCGCCCTTGATGTTGACATGTTTAACGATTTACACCCACCTGCCAAGGGTCACTGAACAAGCTGAAATCTAGTTCCATTTTGGATTCGAAATTCAGTTGCGTAATGGGAAATCACGTAGGTAAAGCCCACATTATCAGTGATAGGGGATGGCGTTCTTGCTTTGCCGATGTCAGAAATAAACCGAAATATTTCGTTTATTTCCAGTGAGTTCGCGTGGGGAAGGGTGGAAGTCCTGTGGCCTCTAATTCAGAGATCTGCACGAGCTAGTCCACCGGTTAGGGTTTCCGCGCCTCTTCGCCATATAATAGACAATACCTGCCTCAAAGAACGGCGTACAGTAGGACAGTCGTTCTGCGTATATGCGCACCACGTGTCCCAGCCACTCCAACCCATCTGAGTTCAACAATTTTTCAAAAAATTGCATCCTGAGATATAATACCTCACGACTAACCTACGAGCTAATCGGAAAGTTCTCCTGCCGTATTCAGCTAATACTGTAAAGACGCCGGTGTTCAAACCGACAGTGTTTCTACACTGTTCGAAGCGGCCGTATTATTACAGAGCCGATCTTATCGCTCTTACGTAAACTCGACTCTTGACCAGTAGCTGAATCGTTACATTAACCTCGCAGGAGCTTCCAATAGGTGAAAAGTGAATCGGTCTTTCTACTCCATGATACTTTATCGGATGTACGAACACCTAATAAGGCGTAAGTAATAACAAGATTCGATTTTGAGCCATTTCCTTCCTGTCGGCATTGTACGGTTTAAGCGTGTTATCGTGGAAACAGTCGGAAAATGTCTGTGAATTACCTTCGCCTTCACTCGTAAATCCAACATCTTCACATCTCATTGCAGACCATTCATTTCCGCAAATGTCAATTTATCTCTTCTCGCACGAGAACAAGGCGATTTCAGTAATCCATCTTAAAGTTGAGTAGAACAGGTCGAGGAGAGCGATTCTTATGTTAGCGCTTCTTGTGATGAGTTCAGGTGACAGCTAGCCATAAGGACAAGTTCGAATTCGGCTGTTCACATATTCAGACCGAAGAACAAAGTTGAATTTCTCTGATACAGCCTGTAGTGAGAAGAAACAGAGCATAGAAATTGCAAAATCAACTGAATCGAACGCAGCCTTTAGATGGAATAGACAAAGAACATGGCCTTATTGAATACTAGCCTTCAAATCCAACAGAATGGTAATAATACGCACGCAGAGCAGTGCTCTTTGGTGGGGTTCACGTGCGTCACAACCTGAGGTGGACAACACAGAAGGAAAAGCAGCGTAAACTGACACAGTGAGAATATCAGCCAGCATCGACACTTACACAGCCGAGCACAGTGTGACAGTGTACAGCCTGTTCGTTACATTAATCGGGATGGATGCCTCAAGCTCTGAGTCGGCTGCTTACCCAGAAAACCTCTTGAATTGTACCAAAATGGCCGCGCGACTCAAATAACCTCTGGTGAGAATGTCCCTCTCACTGCCTTTTTGTGGTGGTGTTTTCACAACAGTGAGGAAACGTAAGCGAATGCCCAGCGCTCCGCACAGGGCTGGATGAACCTTGCTAGTCGATCTAGGGTACGTAGTTAAACCCTGAGTCTGTGACGGAGGAATGTTCTATGTACTGAGGATGTTTATCCCCAACCGATTGGCGTATATCCTGGGCAATCAGTCCCCAGTCCCCACTGGATTATGTGACTTTGAGGTCGTCCTATTGCTTTGTGGGTTAGACCATTTAGTCGAAGGCTCGGGGTAGAGTTCGTCAACTCAACTGTTTGTTTAGGTTTGCTGTCACAACGAGACTACACCTTGACGTGATGTGACGGCTTGCGTGCCTCCATGATCCAACGAGCTATACAGGATAGCTTACCTCAAGCCGAAGATCCAATCATGCCTGGAAGGTTAATGGGTAGAGGCCTGACGAAGTAGTCTCCTGGTCCTCCAAGTTGGGGGTTGATTTGAGTTCGCAGCTCAGTCGTAAAAACGAGTGGAAGACTAATTGATCCAAGTAGATGGGCGCCCACTCAGCTATGCCCCGCTTCCTTGCGGTCAGGTTCTTGTCAGAAGCAAAGGCTTTGGTTGAGAACCCAAATCGTTCTTCTGTTTAGCGGCTGGACGCCCTAGCAGTACCCGTCCATTATTCCCCATGAGTAGTTACACGCCTACAAATAATTCCATACTGCACCGTTCGTCGTGCAGGATAATCAAGACCGCGCTGCCCATTGCATCGAGCGCAAGTGGTGTGGGTAGTGATAAGTATGCTACTGCTCAGAGAGAGAGAGTTCCCTCTCTTTTATTCAACCTGTCTCTTCTGTCTCCAACCCAATGTGTTTGCCCCTTCTGCCTACCCATAGCATTTCCATTGATAACACGCCCGATACTCACAGCGGTTTATTGTCAAGTAGTGTCGTAGGTGGCTTTCAGTCTGTTAGCGCACATTTTCTCAAGCCTCGTCAGCCTCTGCATCTGGGTTCCTTCAATGTGCGTACTTTAATGCAGGCTGGCCAACAGCCGTGTTTGACTCTCACAGTGGACTCACTTTCGATTGATGTCTGCTGCGTGAGTGAAACACGAATTCAGGATTCGAGTAGAGTAGAGTAATTCAGCCAACTGCGCCAAACGTCTCGTCAAGATATTTTCTTCGCACTTCAGGAGACGAAGCAGCTCAAGCTGTGGATCAATGTGGTGTAGGAATAGTCTTGAGTAAGAAGGCTGAAGCAGCCCTTCTAGACTGGATCCCGGTCAACAGTCGCTTATGTGCCGTGAGACTGCAAGGATCAGTCGGCGTCCGAAAGGGTAGTAGTGTTAAGCGTAGTTTATTTGTTATCTCGGCATACGCTCCAACAGACACTGCAACACTGACATGTAGATAGATGAGCTTTACGATAACCTCGTCACTCTTGTTCGGAAGAGCCAACGCTCTGACATTGTGGTGGTAGCAGGTGACTTTAATGCACAAGTTGGAAAACTTAGTACATCGGAGTCCTGTTTAGGTGGGCGATGCGCCTTGCCTGAACAGCGAACAGACAACGGAGAAAGACTTTTCCAGTTCTGTGCAGATAATCATTTATTTCTATCTAGTACGAACTTCCGACACACTTCGCGTCGCACTGCGACATGGCGCTCTAACTCGACAGGTACTTTGAGTCAGATTGACCATATCGTAGTTAACTACCGTTGGCGCGGTTCTGTCCAGAACTGTAGATCGTACTNGACCACGTACGTTGAATCGGACCATGTGTTTTATTTTTGATGCGATTATTGCTGCGGCTGAATGGCCACGGACGCAGACCACAACCCCGATTGGCTGTCGAACGTTTGTCTGATTCGGCTGTTCGCAACAGCTACGAACAGAAACTATCCGAGGGACTAAGAACTGCGACCATTACCAATGTAGACGGTCAGTGGGATCAAATTAGGTAGGCTATGCATTTGGCAGCAAATTTCGTCTGCGGTCCTAGACCTAGTATTCATCAAAAACACTGGATCTCGCAAGCGTCGCTAAGTCTAATGGAGCAAAAACGCGAGCTGCCTAATTGCAAGGAAGTGAATAAAATGCATCGGCATTTGCAGCGTCAGTTGACCATAAGCCTTAGGAATGATCGCGAAAACTGGTGGGTTAAGGTAGCCGAAGAGATGGAGAAAACGGCGGCTCCAGGAAACAGTCAAAGACTGTTTAGGCTTATACGTGACAGTAGTGGGCGGCGAACTTCGGTTAGTGAAGTCGTGTGCGATAGGACTGGAGAGCTCATCCATGGTAGACAGGAAAGACTGGACTGTTGAACAGAGCATTTCAAGGATCAGTTTAGCTGGCCACATGCTAACGTATTTAGTCCAACGTCTGGAGCTGTGAATCCTTGGAAGGTGTCACTCGATCCCCCAACGATAGTGGAAGTGCAGTCGACTATTCGTGCAGCTTACGCTAGACTGAAGCACTTGTGGCGTCGGCGTGATATTTCACTGAAGTTGAAAGGTCGTGTGTACTGTGCTTCAGTGCGTTCAGTTCTGTTGTACGGTTGCGAGACGTGGAGTATGCGTGTGGGCGATGTTCGTTGGTTGGAGGTTTTCGACAACCGATGTTTACGTAGTATGGCTAGGATTGGATGGAGTGACCGGGTGAGTAATATTGAGGTTAGGAATCTGATATTGAGTGCCACTTCTGAGAACAGCTCGTTTCAGCGTATAAAAGTTAGTAGACTACGCTGGTTGGGTATGATGAACACTCGTCTACCATACCGTGCCCTATTTTGTGTTCCTCCTAAGAAATGGAAGAAGCCATGTGGAGGCCAGCAGATGACGTGGCAAGGTGGGATGAGAAAATGTACAGCGAAGTTAGGTAAAGTAGGTGTCTCACGCCTTCGTGGTTGGGGTCCGAAAGGCTCATCGACTTGCTGGCTGGAGACACTGAAGGATATGGCAGTGAACCGTGAACAGTGGCGATCGTACTGTCATTTTCTATCGAATCAGAATGATTGAAAACACGTGCGTTTGTACAGTTAGGTTGTGTTCCGTGTGTTGGCTGCAGCAGCATCTTGTCTTTTGCCGCCTGTGTAGGTCCACTCCCTGTTCCCGTTGGATATTCGCTCTTTTTATATAAACGTGTAACTCTGGGGAAAGGCAGCGGTCAGTGAGGCTTGCCTTGCTGTTTAACACTGAACGATGGTGATGATGATGATTGTTTCGGTTTGCTAAAGTAGACAGTATCAAACCCACAGAGGATACGTTGATCTTGATGAATAGGCCATAGTTCTGCTGACACGATCTGTTCTCAGATATGTTAAATATACATATATACATATATACATATATTTATATAATGTGTCAGCGTCCTCTAATTTGATGCACATTAAGGATGTAATCTCATACAATCCCGTCCATGTCACAAACCAGCTCGATTCTCACGCGCATAGCGTTCCCAAGCTTGAAGTACACTGGTTGGTAAAGTCTGTGCTTGTCTACACCTTGTTGTAAATGCTCTTCTTTTTAAATTGTCAGGCCCTTGTTTAAATCAGGTTTCGTAGTTTGTCTAACTTGATCCTTTAATTTGTAATTGTGCGATCCAAAACCAAAACCATTATCGTCCAGCTGAAGGCCTTTCTTTCGTATGTTATCCGGGACCCGGGTACAGAACTGTTCTGATACCCTGTTAATGATCTAAACGAGCCTCCTTTCAAACGCCATATGCATCGTTAGGGATCCATTTTGGCATCCCGTATCAGTTCTCCTTTTGGGATTGTAAACGGAAAGTTTTTTTCAAATTAAAAATAATAGACAAGCGATTGCACGTCGTGGCGCCTGTCTGATTTTCTTTTTTGAGTCGGATTAACCGAATCCATCACTTCAAAACAAATTGCTTTTCACGATGTTGTCCTGCAAGCTACCCAATTCCTTATACCTGACGTAACATCTCACTAATATTTTGACTCCTTTTTGAGAAGTCACTGAACATGACTGAACTACAGTAGTGGTATGCAGCGTTATAACATTATGGCTTCCTCTTACTACAGCTTGAATTTACTTAGGCTCAAATCAGTATTTCTTACTAATCATTCCTCATTTTATCAGGTAATTTCAATGGTTTCATTGGCCATTTGGGATATCCCCACCAAGAATATCGTCCACCAGGCTGTCGGGCTCATGTCACCATGGCATTAGCACCAGATGTTTCTGCAGTCGAGACTGGGTTCGATTTGCTTCGAATAGTGGATTCTGAATTGGCCTACCGAATGGGTGATCACGTAGCTATTATTCCCGGTGGTTCGGTTCGTCGTGTGACTGTACGAAGTCCGGCCATCAGTCCGAACTCACCGGTTTCTCCGTTTCCCCCACCGAAGTTTGGAACAACTGCACCTGGATATGAGTATATCTACGTATTTGATTTGGATCAGCCCCAACACCATCGTGTGCTGTTTGCTGGTGTCTACTGAATGGAAGATTTCCATCGTTTATCGTGTGGTCATCCTGCTGTGGCCATTGCATTTCTCGCTCTCTGATCACCTAACTTTCTGGTTTAGTTTCTTTAAGCCGTATTCGTGCATTACATTCCGGTTTGCACCCATGCTGTTTTCCTGTCTTTGCTCTTCTCTTGTTGTGATCGCACCTTCATCTTATTCACAATCACTTGTGCACCTCAGTCCCCGTAACAAAAAAGCCAACCCTCATCCTTGATTTGCCTTGATTATCGCAAACCAAGTATTTCAACCACCTTGTACATATTTTCTTCAAAATACAATCTGAGACTTTGTGGCTGCGATTACTGTTTCAGTTTGACAGAGTGATTGATTCTTGTTCTGCATCGGCCCATCGCACGCCAGGAATTCCTGACATTGCCTCTTGTTTCTCTGCGAAGTACCTACCCACCGGTTATTCACTGCCAGTATTTTTGCCCGTGAGCTTCACATTCATTGAATGTGTGTGTGCGTGTTTTTGCATCAGTATCCCCGTCACATTGTGTACGGTTCATATTCACCTACAAATAGGTTACATTACGCGCCACTGCCGACACCTCGGTCAAACCGAGCCAGTGAGAAAATTCATTGGCTAATAATACAGACAAGTGTTTTTCCGTCAAATCGTTTTGAATCGACACCAGTGAAGACTAAGCGTCTGTTCTGTTTCCCGTGCAGCGATGGACGTAGCCGTTTTCCACGATGCTTCTATGTTCTTGAAGCTTAAGTAAAATAATATCACATGCAGAAGTAGACCGTCGTGGTTAGATTTTTAATGGTCTACGCACGGCTGTCCTGTTAAATGACTCACACTTTTCCGGTGCATTTTGTCCATTGGTTTTTTTTCTTAAATGTCACTTCCATTTGGTCCGAACTGTCTCCATGGGAGTGGAAAGTGACCGGAAATTTTACCTAATGTTAGATTTTATTCCAATTACGGCCGCCTATGCTGGGTGACTGCTTTTGTTCAATGAAGAGTCAGAAAGATATGTGAATTTCGTATTCGCATAACAATAAGAACGAGATCATATGACTGGCATACATTGTGGAGGTATTCCACGCATTGAATCCAGAGGTCTAGGCTCTCTTATCTTTGTTCGTTAATTTTAAATATATTTGTAGGTGACACATGGGACTTTGATTACGAAACGTAGGAAGGCCGACTGATTTCGACCACAACGTCAGCGGACGACAGAACACGCGTTGCGACAAAAGTATATATTAGGACAGAGTATGAAAATCAATATCGACAGGTACCAATCTGCTTAAAGAATTAGCAGTCACTGAGTGACGTCCCCGCTCGTGCTTCCTTCGACGGCGACACTGAATTAATAAAGGAAGAAAATATTGATGGAGGTCAACCAAACCTTTCAATATAATTTCAATTTCGTGTCCTTCCCAGCCCCTGTCTCTCAGACGGCAATGCCCTTGAAGCCATTCTAATATAAGCTGATCGGGAGTGTCCCCGCAATAAGGAATCCATTTTGTCATGACTAGTGGCCGGTCGATTCACTTCGGATGAGTGTAGTGTGCTGTCATCAGTTCGCCGTCCCGGCTGCTTACTTTCCGCGCACGTAAACTGTCGGTGACCTCACGAGCATGGCCTTATTCATCCGTGTCATATTCGATGAAATTTGGACGATACCTGTGGCGATCGTGGTCCTTATAGCATAACTTAGTCACTGACGTTATAGCTGTGTCTTCCTGTCCGACGGTCCTAGATTTTATTCCGTTTCGTCCGTACCCTATGACATTTCTCTTTTTTGTGTACATTGTCAAGTCTCCCACTGGTAACGAAGCCAATGGTGACGCTATTTCTAATGGTTGGCGATGCTCGTGGGCTAGATGAAAGAAAGCGAGGTCGTATTCCCTCATGGGGTGGAGAGCTGTGCGGTAAGCCATCTTACATAATGGTAAAACGTCATCTCGACGATCAGTTTTAACGGTTTTCATTGGAACTTGAGGCATACTTTAGTAGTCCTAACGGCACGGTCAACCAGCTTGTTCTCCTGTGGATGCTACGCCTTCTCATTTACTAGAGTCCTGGTTGCCTCACGTAGTAACCGGCTTTCGAATAACGCGCCTTGGTCTGATTGCGGACATAGTAGGGCACCATATCCGAAACCCCATTTGAAGACGAAGACGTTTGCGACCGTGACTGCGTTTTGGAATCGAGTCCGTACTTCGCTCCACTTCATAAAATATTCAATCATGACAACTGTACCGATTTCCAGTCCGCGTCGGCAGCAGTGAACTCCTGATGTTTATGGCAGCTCGTTGACCTGGATGATCTATCTTCACGGGTTCCAGGGGACTTGGTGTAGCCATTGGATTCCTAATTGCTGTGCACGGAGATCACGAGTTGCTGAAGGTGACTGCCTCATCGTGAACAGGAGTCCACCAGTAACGCTTACGAACCGCTGTTTCCGTTTTCCTCTAACCACTTGTCCATATTTTCGTTGAAGAATCATTGGTCTTTCTCGAGGTACAATGAGCTTCGGACCCATCTTATTGACATACGGAATGTCACTGATGAGCCGCAATTCGTTCTGTACCTGTTGAAGTTCTTTTTCGTCCGCACAACTGATTTATATTACTCGACTCGGCGGTTTACGACCGTTTCTCTCATTCGCTTATCCATTTGTTCACTCTGCTTCATCTGGAGTTAATAAGTCGGCACTATGTGCAAAAATCGAGGTATGTCGGCAGTGGAGTGTCACTATCCCGAACAAACTAGCGGATAATATTGTATTTCTCAAATTTATCTTGCTCTCTTCTCTTTGCAGTTTTTCAACCGTTGTTATGAGCGATGGTCTGTTCTGACATCGGAGAGTTTTCCCAACAAATAAAGCCGAGAATAGTTTATGAGCTATTTCTTTCTTGTATTATACTTGTCTTTTGTAGGATCTAAAGCCCAGCTGGCGTATGCAGTGACAGTCTCACCGAGTGATTATTTTTGCGACAAGATGGCTCCAACGGGCAGTTCACTAGCATCGAATTTGAAATGAGATTGCCAGCATTACTAGAGATATCGAGTAACGCTAGGATGGATTGACCGTGTGTTCACCTTGGAAAATGGTTTATTACATACCTGGGACCAGAAGAAACATTCTTATGTTGCGGGTTTGTGTATAGAAGCAGCAATTAATGTAAAGTCCTTCGCCAATCTTCGATAATGAGAAGTCAGCCTCAGGAACAAGCGTAGCTGTTCTGTTGATGAAGGCATTGGCCAGTTGATAAGTCTTTCGCACTTTGCCGGGTCGATTTTTGTTCCATTTGATGTAACAGCATGGCCCCGAAGCCTCAATTCGTTGGAAAAAATGACGCGTTGAAACTCTTAGCTTCCTCTAGTCAGTCATTGCACCCTTCTGTAAGATCGCTGTAATTAATAATATCGTCGAAGTGGATAAAGGGCACCTCGGAAACAACCTGGAGGGTTGTACATAGCCTCTTGAAGGTTAAAGGGAATTTCTCAAACCGAAAGTCATTGTCTGAAATTAGTTTACTTCGCAAGGAACGGTAGATGAAGTCCTTTCTTGGTCTGACATTATCCACCTACCAGGTCCAGAGCTGAAAACCCGTTAGCAACGCACAAGGCATCAAGCGGGGCGTCAGCGTGTAGGAATGGGAATCAGTCTTTCCGAGTTGCTTCATCCAACCTTCGATATTCTACCCGTATAGCTGGTTACCTGATATGGCTTCGGTTATTTAGGTGGTATTTACAGCTGATTGACGTAATGACCCATCGTTCTGTTACGGACACGAGAATATATATATGTATATATTTTATATATTTGATGAATGATGAATAATAAGTGAAGTGACTGGGCGAATGGACAGATTCCCCCAGAAACAGGGCATGTTTCGTTTTTAATAGCTCTCTCTAATTATGTGTACTCGACACTCTGCCGTTCCAACATCTTTATGCTCATATACTTTTAACACTCATGCTTCACCAGAATCTCGTTTGGCTCGTCAGGGGTGTAGTTGAATATGTTCGTTATAGTTCATGGAGGAATAATCACAACTATGAGTTTTCGGTAGCTCTTCATCGGCTGGCCGAAGATTTGGCATATCTGACGCTTCAAGAGAAACTTTGCTTATTTGTATTTAGTATCTATTCTAACAGTATTCTGACTTCACTTCTAAAGTCGGTCAAGGTCAACCGGCAAACGATTATCAGCGAATCACAGTTCTGCTTCTTCTATTAGCTTTTCGACTAGGAGAATCCATGTCCAAATCCGGAGACGCAAATAAGTCTGATGATTAGCATTGTGCTTTTCGCTGAGCTGGACAGCACCAACGTCGATGATATAATCAATGTTGGGGTCTTCTGGCGCTGATGAAATCGCCTCGGGTCATGATGAAACGTTCTCAGTCCCTTACGAAGTTCAAAGAAGCTGATGCCATTTTGTTGAAACCTAACTACGATAAATAACATCCTGCTGTAAGCTGCTGCTCCTCGGAATGTTTGTTTATTCACCTACGTATTATTTAGTACAAATATATCTTGATGTCAGCATCGTCATTCTCTTGACCCCTTAATCAGATTCTGATCATAGCAACACGTACTTTGTGTCCAATTACTCACACACAAGGGATTACCGAGAGTGCACACCTGACGAGCGCCAGTCCGTGTACTTTTTCAAAACCTAGATGGCTTATATACATGCTAATTCAAATGAATAAATATTTGGTTTTGAAATTTAGGAACTTACTGTAATTTGTTCGTTCAACCAGCTTTAAAATTTCGAGAAGACTAGTTGGAATATTAAACTATAATTTGGTACGGCTCTAAACGGGTTCTGTTTCCCGTGACATTACATTTCCGGTATTGCTATTAGGATCCGGTGTTCCGGCATTGAAATCGACATCTTGGAAAATTCAGACATGCCATACTGTCATAAGTCAATTATAGACCAGTTTTGTGTTGTTTTGTGTGACTGTTTTAAAAAAAACAGCTTATAGGATTACCGTCAGTTTGTCGGTTTTTTTGCCTCATTATTAATTGCTGTCTTAACGGATCAGTGTTGTTAGCAATCGTACATCCCTCGGTTAGTATTTCCTGTAGCTTTCATGCCGAATGGTGAGGCTGTCCCCCAATACATGATAATAACTTAGTTCGTCTGATTTTGCTGAATATTAGGTCGACTGGAATGTGAAACATTTGGAAATAGAGGGGTATTCGCTGTCGCCCGTCCCGTTATTGCATTTGACTTGCGGAGTTCATGTGTGCGTTTGTGACACTGCGCTCCAGGATCATGGTTTCTAGATCTCTTTCTGAGTATTAGGGGCTATGGGATGCACCACCCCCCAACAGCATTTCGTCGAAGTAACAAAAAAGCCCGGCCTACTCAGAATCCGGGCTTCGATGCCGCTGACGCTTAGCCGAAATCTACCAAACTGTATTTCCTAACCAAAGACACTCAGGAAATTAGTTAGTATGCGTTGATTGTGTCGTACGGACATAATGCCGTGCACAGTCAGATTATGAAAACTGACTGCACCTGGCGCCATGATATTATGCAACCGAGAAGAGTAGCTAGTGCGATTTTTAAGAAAAACGTTAAACCCCTTTCCGGTTGTCACTTCAGCTCCGTGGGTACAACTTTTGCGGTAGTAAAGCGTGAGTGACTCCCTTGGGTATGTTCAAATTCCGTTGAGGTCAGCAAACTTCGCATCTGGAATTATTCCATTTGGGACAGTAGAGGATCGTGGTTCAAATTGTTCAATGTATATACTTCCCACGAAATAATCCAGCTTCATGTGCTAGTTCCCATAATAGCAGAGGTTGATTGTGCAAGGGCAACGGAAAATTTATTGGTTTGCGCATTTAAATGGTGTGTCAGCATCATGGCTATCCTCCAGTGACAGTCCAAATGGAAATTCAAATCTGTAAAAGCAGATCTGAATTTCCAGAAAATGATGTTCGGTCTGTTCCCAGTTGGATTCACACTGAAAACCGACGGTCTCAATGTTTGACTATATAAGTTCACAGGCCAACGAAATTCCCAGTTAATACTATGGGAACATTTTTCCGGGCTTGGTCTAGTCTTCCTAAGCGCAATGTAGACGGCAATTCGCTTTCGCCCGGCTCAGTACCACACCCAAACCCGATGATGCTTTATGCAGTTGTCCTCCCTAAGTCTTAGGGTTTGGATTGCCAAACCTCTGGTGAAATATGAATCTTACAAATCAAATGAATAACCTTTCTTGCTTACTTGCGCGGACTCACTCGCAGAACGTCCGGGAAACTTTCGCCGCTCTCACGAACATTCGTGATTCGAATCGAAATGTTGAATATGTAGACCATTTTTTCTGACCTTCTTCCGCCGCTGCATAACTTTTAACCGAAACATTAACTTCTTTGACAAAAACAAGCCACCTCCAATTTCCTAACGACTTACTTGACTCCTGCTTATTCCTCGAGGCTGGTGTCTGTACCTATACCCATCGATCTGCCACCTCTTCTCGACTTCCATGTCTTGACTTCTCTAAATTAGACTTCCAGTTTATGCGATTGAAAATTCGGTTCTCTTCTTTTAATCATTATTGTACGGCTTACCGCTCCCCAGTAGCAACGATCCTCGTTTTTTGACTTCATCAGACCCCACCTGCCAAATTACTGTTCTTGACAATTTCAACGTCCACGACAAAGATTGGCTATTGCACTCACTGGGCACCTCAACTACGGGATGTAAACCCAAGGCTTTCGCTATAATCAACAACCCCTCTCAACTGGTTGACCTCCCTGTACGCATCTCCGGTCGTCTTGGCGATCGAGCACTAACTTTTGACCTCATTCCTAAGTCTTTTTTCACCACTCTCTAATATCGATTTTCTGTCTCCTTTGGGTTCATCGGATCACTGCCTCATTTCATTTTCAACTGTTTTTCCTAACGCAGTCCCAGTGCTGGAAACGCAACTTTGGCGTGACGACCCTGCTGATTAGGGTGGTCCTTGTGACCTTCTGTCCTATTATCTTTGGAACGACTGTTGCTTTTCATTTGATGTTTCTCAATCCGTTTCTAATTTTAATGACACTGTTCTCTACCAAACGTCTCTTCATAATCCACACGTCTCGGTACCTGTCAATAGCACAACCCCCTACATAGTTTACTTACGCCTGCAAGCGTGCTGTTCGGTTTAAAACTGCGTATCACCGGTGACACCACTTATCCAGCCAAGCTTCCCGTAGTCGTCCTGAACAAATAGTTAATGAATGCTCGCTCGTCATACAGAGCGCTGAATATCGATTTTTACGCCACAAAGCTGGACGAGTAACCCCATCTACCACCAGTAGTTGATCATTTTGGTCCCTTGCAACAGCAGTATCCTCCGATTTTTGCCCTTCCAAATTCCCTCCCATTTACAGTTCTTCCAGCATTCTAGTCTGCAACCTGTTTGACAAGGTCAGGGTTTTTGCTTCCCCCACTTACCCGAAATGCCCTTCCCTCTGTCAGTGCTACTTCCTCCCATGTCTCCAGCCGTGCGTTTCTTCTGGTCATAACTGCTGTGAATATCTATCAAGCTCTTTCTCTTCTAAATTTTTCCAAACCTCCGGGTCCGGACGATATTCCAAACGTCGTACTAAACATGTGTGCTTCAGAGTCATCCTTTATACTACGCCTTCTTTCATTTCTCTCATAATTGCCCCTTCTATACACGTCAATTTCCAAGCCTCTCCACTGTTTTCTGATGATGCCGGTCTCCATTGTTCTGTTTCTTACTCAACTGTTCATCAAGCCACTACCGACATCGATCATGATCGCACTGTTCTTAGTGCATCACTTACTTCCAATCTAGGACGAAGCTCTGCTTGGGGCTCTACCAACCAAATTTGTTTCAACTCTTGAAATTTTCCTCTCTTCTACTTCACTCAAACACTGCCTTACTCTTCCCGGTTAACTTTTCACTCGAACTCTTTTCATCCCACCGAATTCCGTCAATTGCTGGGCTTGTCCACAAACTCTTCTTGTTGGTCCCCTTTGTGTTAGCGCGTCTCTCGCGATCTGCACGCAAAATCAGTTTTCTACTCCGCGCCAGATGCCTTTTGCACTCGCCGACCTCTTAATATACAAAGCTCAGATCCGCCCGATACTTGAGTACTGCAGCGATTTGCGGGGCGGAGCTTCGTCTACCGTTCTTTCTCTTGTTGACCGGATCCAACGAAAAGCTATTCGGTTGATCAATGACTCCTCCCTGACCTGAAAACTGATGTGACGTACTCATTCCCGAGAAGTTGTTTCATTTGCTTTTTTCAATCGCTATTATTTTGATTCCTGCTACTCTGAAGTAGCTTCGACGGTTCCCATTCCCACGACTTCCTATCGATCTTCTCGTATTCAGGTTACCAGTTATCCTTACCAAGTTTCTATCCCTAGATTTCGAACTTTCTTATTTCAGTATTCTTTTATTCCCCCGGACTACAAAGCACTGGAACACTCTGATTCCTTCTGTATTTTTAAAACTTGAAATCGTTTTGCTTTTAGAACCACAGTCAGTAGGGTTATTCTTATTTTACTGTCTTCCGCATGCATTTCCTATTTGCAGTATATCGTTTGAGTGCGGGCTTTACCCACTTTAATGTAATTCACTTCGAGCAGTGAAAATTTACATTCCGCTGTCGGATTGGCGTGATATCGAATAATAGCATAATCGTCAGTGGTATCGGGATTGATATGCTCGCAACTAATGTGGTGCTTTCGTCCTACAACCAGGTGCGGACCTCAAACAAAAATCTGTGAGAGCGCATAATCTTGTAAGAAAAGGTGAAAACTGATAATCATAAGATGAAGCTACCTGCCATTGCCAGAAATGCTAACTCGAAATAAAGGCCAAAGAAGAGGCACTGAGCAGGAGAGACTGAGGACAATCGGCAAATGTGATTTGACTTGGATTTACTTGTATAATCCGTTTGCTCGTAAATAGTTTTGGACAGTCGTGCCGGCCGGTCAGAGAGCACTTGTTTGATTATCTAGGGCGAGACTGAATTAGAACCGAAACAATAGCTTTAGAGATCACGGTAAACAGGTTTATAACACGGTCCTGATCGCGATCCGAAGAAAATTATTACATTTTTGTTCAGATGCTGATCATGAAAGACGCTTGTTCTGATGCAAACTAGAGTTACGTAAATCATCGCGACCACATCCAACTTTCTATTACACTCTTTATCACGGCAAATTACTGCTTCGTTCACTGAAGTCGATCAGTTTTATTCGATTTTGAGCTCTCGGAACATGCCCTTTACACTTGCGCAAATTTAAGTAGCCACAATAATTGCGAATTCCGTATTACACTACTCACAGTAAGATCTCGAAGAAGCTATTTTCGTGAAGAACTGATGATGGGATAGAAATTTTGAAGGATGTATCCAAAGTAGTTAAACTAGCATCTCCAGCAGAAAAATCAGTTTATTTCGATGACTTCTGGCTGTGTCAGTGAGTCCGAATAGTATTCGTTAACATAATTAATGACACTGCTGTTTCTACGGCCTTGGTCAGCCAGTGCTTGCGACATCTTATTGGCTTTGTGATAAAGCGAAACTTTTGCATCTTTTGTTAAAAACTTCGATATCCCAAATCCCAAAAATTGGGCATCGAGTCCCTCCAGTACAGTTACCGAAGTTTTTGAACAGTTAGAGTAAGATCTCTTATTCGTGAAACTTCAGGGTTTACCTAGTTTTTACCTCAAAAATAAATTCTTTTCCGTAATTGGTTCAACGACGTTTGAGGGAATAACAATATCGTACGCGCACCCTCCCGGGTGTTCATTCCGGCCTCGTTTAACGCCAGGATTCATTCCACGAAGACTATCGACCTATCCCTCGTACTTCAATCACCGATTCACTTTTACACTTGAGTGTGCTCTGTACAAGAACCGTAGCTAATCCGGAATGCTAGGTGCTCACTTGTATTCAAACTTATCTAGAAGGACAGGCTTTCCAACAAGTAGCTGCATGTGGTGCAGAAATACACACCAACTGTTTCTGTCTGGTATGTTTGATGTTATTAATACATGCTCTCTAAACAGAACCGACTCCCTGTTAACTTATTATCAACAGTACAATTATTACGAACCCATACACAGACCCGTTATTTTACAACACAAAATCTCAATCTTTAGATACCATTTTAGCATCTCTTCTACTTTTCTTAGATATTTATACAATATTAAGAATGGCTTCGATCATGCGTTGACCCTACCGATAGTTGTGTTTGATTTGACAGACCTCTGTGTTCTCCGCATCAGAAGTAAATCCGTTGTAGAAAAAGTCATCTTGGTACCTGTTAGTAGTAGGAGATTGAATGTTTTCATAAAATAATTCACCATGTGATATCATCGCTCAACTCACCATAAAGAAACCATGGAAGCACTGTAAAGCTGTTTCATCCTTGTTTGGAATCATCAGCGGGAAGTTCAGCAAACCGTTCAGAGCCTGCCCGGTAGCGTAATGGCTAAGGCGTTCGACTCACAATCGTTCGTCCCGGGTTCGTGTCCCAGTTGGGGCGCGGTCGATATGCACTGCTGATGATTCCTAACAAGTATGAAACAGCTGTACAGTGCTTCCATGGTTTCTTTATGGTGAGTTGAGTGATGATATCACATGGTGAATTATTTCATGAAAAAGTCATCTATTAATCTGACATATTTCCCTTGAGTTTGCGTGCCCACTTCAGCTAGTGACCATTATCTTTAGCCAAGGCCCTAAATATGCTATCAGCCTATTTTCCATTCAGTCAAGTGAACAAATTTTTTCACAAGACAACGTCATTCTTCTTTAAAAGTCTCGTTCCAATGCGTCTCACTGATTCTCCTTTGAACGAACGCTAACTTACAATGTCAAACATTTCACATAGATAATCGATGCAGTCTTTGAAACCTTATTTGTCTCAAATGACTACACCTTCTTTCACTTATATACGTGCCTGAGGAGAGAAGAATCACTGTTTCAATTCCTGTGACTCTTTCGTCTTTTTGTACTGTCTGCTTTCTTAAAATAAAGAGTATATCTCCGTATCCACAACGGCAAAATTTCCTCTATACGCACTACATTCCACTACATTCATTTGCAAGACTTTTCTTATTTGATTACAATAAGAAAAAAAGCAATTTGGATGGAATGAGAAGGCACGATGACCTCTTCGAAGAATTTCCTAGAACTGCGTTTTTTGTAAGCATCCCACGGGTTGCAACATGCTGTAGATCCACAGACAAAATTAACAGGAAGATTGATTAGGACTCTCAGTATTTCCTACTAATGCGCATGACAGTCATATTCCCTGCCTTATCGCGCGATCAACCCATGCTGACATTCGGGGCGCTTAAATATTATTATTCCATGGCATTCGAACGATCGTGCATGAAATGTCGGTAGTAATTTTTTTCAGGACTAGAATAAAACGTCTGTTGTAAACTTTTAGCACATAAGCGTAACCTTCTATGCACTTTCGGATGGTGTTGATTTTCTTCTTCAAAGAGAAGCTCCTCAAACAGTTTATTCACTTAACATGATGTTCAGCATCAAATGGTGGAAAGGCTCGAACACAAAATTGCAAATTGATCAAGGTTTTTAATTACTATATTATACCTTACATTGTATTACCAGCATATCTCGCTGTTTCTCGGGCAACCTCTCATTGACACAAGAGCAGCGTGGGCGTTGAACGCGGCGCGCCTAATTGACCTGGACGCATGGTCAAATGTGGCGTAAGTCAAGATCTCTCCTAAACGAATATCTCCCTGTTCGTGATTAACCATGATTATTAAACTCCAGCTAACGCAAAATTCCTCAACTGATAACTAATTATATTCAGCCTATAAATGCAGATGTAATCATAGTAGGATACTCGATAAAATAAGGAGTATTGTTGGGCACGCGAGTTTGTTACCATTTGTGAATGCAAATTAGGATAAATCCTAAGGCCGTTCCGGGAATGTTCGCGAAATTTTCTTGATCCAGAAGGACTTCATTTTCCTTGTTTACATTCGTTTACCTACAGAACCAAGACAATCCATTTTTAAATGATCGTATTACAGCTTACAAATAGATAAAATAAGGGGAACCCATAAATAAATTCGTGTTATTTGCTGACCCCTCTTTTTCTTTCGCAGGTACTAGAACCCTAGGTATTTCGACAAAAGAAAATTATGAATGCATTGCAATCGATGTATATATATATATATATATATATATATATATATATATATATGGGGATATACACAGTATGCCAGGGTCATGAACGCTATGGACGATGTGCAGCCCATAGCCTCAAAGGCCCCCAGTGCTACGGGAAAGGGCAATTATAATTGGAACCTGGAAGAACGTAGAACCGCATCAGATAACAAAATTTCAGATGTTATACCTGGCCGTGGAAGGCAAGGAATTGCTGTCGCCACCCCGGTGACTGATGTATTTGAATTCAGACTCTGTGAGCTTCAAAATGGCAGACGCTCAATCCATTGGGGCGCGGCAGTACCTCAAGTTTCTGTTTTTGTCAAGTTACTATTCCGATGAATGGAAGTTCGGGCACGAATTGTTGCACGTTTATTGCCTGACCATTTAATTTTGTCTCTTGTGATGATCTCTTGCCTATCATGTTTTGTTTCGTCCATTTTTATGCTCGCGATGTTTCATGAATCCATTTCTATGCTCCATGCTTTTCAGCGCACTACAAATCGTTCCGTCGCCAACTAAGTTTTCCTCAATCAGCAGTTAAAGACAGCAAAAATGTTAAAACAGTCCTGTTTCATTTACTTCTGTCGAACATAGTTATCTTGAATTTTATTCCCATTATGCACCCTCGAAAGTCAACCTGTTTTCAAGTTTGTGTAAGTGATGAAGACTTCGTCCTCAGCTTGGATCCGCGGGCGTCCTCAGCTTGAATTTCGAGGATGTGGTAATATGCAGGACTGAAAAACCGTACTCATCTATTCTACTTCCCATCATTTTGTCGTTGGTGCCATCATTTTGTTATTCATCATTAGTTTTTGTGATACAACTTGTGAAGAATCGTTAAAGTCGAACGCGTCTTTTCAAAACAGGAAATCCCAACCTCCGGATCCTACACACTTTCATGCAAAAGCTGTCTTGATGCCTCTCTCGTTGTAGATCACACTTCAGATCTACATATTCAACAGTCGATAATGTGTCTTTTATATCGCTTCTCAGCTTGGATTTAAGCCATATAGGGCAAGTGGCCTGCAAAATCCAGTCACGGATATCGATACTATATCATGTGGGCCGTTGAAAATCAGCCTCGGTGGCGTGATAGAAAAGGCGTTCTACTCACAAGCATTTGTTCTATTTCCGGGGTGATGGATATGCACTGCTGATGAAACAGCTGTACAGTACGTCCATGACTTTCAATGTCGATTTGGATATTAATGATGCATGACGAATCGTTTGGAGATTCACACTAATTCTCCTACTACTGCAAACTGTCAGTGGACTATAGGGTCGTTGATTTTATTATTTTATGAATTGATTTAAACGATGTCTCGATTTCGTATTGGAGCATTGACAGATGGTACATGAGCACAATATTGATGGTTTGGTTTAATGCAGGCAATTATTGGTATTATTGATTCCTTGATGTTTGGTGCCGTTTTGTCGACCATTTCTTGTGGGTTTTTACAGCTGAACGAAATATCAGTTCGGTTTCCGGTTGTTATTGATGCAGATCGCCAGGTTTGTGATCTTTATACTTAGATCTAAGGTACATATCATTTGGGTATTGCGTGAATATGATAGATGGGTTCATGATTTGTGACTTCGTGGGCAGTTTATTCGCATTTATACGATACTCTGGGTGATATGCTAGCTTATGGCATATTTGGCCTACTGCTTTCAATGCGCGCGAATGATCCGAAATATTCATGTCCGAAAGACATGTCATTCAACGAAATACATGATAGAAATTGGTGCGCTCTATATTCAACTTCTAATGACTTTTACCACAAAAATAATCACAATGCCATCGGATACTTTGCCTGATGCACGCCAGTGAATTACACCATAAGTTGGTGAGCTTCACGCAAGAATTTCAGCATCTTTTTGCAATTGGTCTGCATAGTGTATCTTGCCGGTCTACTTTAAAACGAGCAGAACACTCCGCGTATTCATTCCAGTTGATTTCACGCGCATTCCCGGTGAAGTGTACACCTGATAACACAACCCCTCTTCCCCCTTGTGGTTAAAATTAACACTTCACACGATTGAAATGCAGACCACAGTAAGTAGAGTTATCGCTGACAGCCGTTCGGCGACACACTGTGACGCAAAAATTTTGCTTCCACATCATCTGATTACTTGTGGTTTCTGCTTTCGTTCACTTGATTGATCCACGTAATTCTATGCAAAAAGAAGGTAGCACATTCTGTGAATTGATTGCTTGACTAAATTAACTAGTTACTTTTGGAATTCCATTGTATGAATCAATATTATGCAATGTAATGCCCACTCATGT
Organism: Fasciolopsis buskii; assembly: GCA_008360955.1. Taxonomy (NCBI): domain Eukaryota; kingdom Metazoa; phylum Platyhelminthes; class Trematoda; order Plagiorchiida; family Fasciolidae; genus Fasciolopsis; species Fasciolopsis buskii. The sequence goes on along the minus strand of LUCM01004411.1, from coordinate 4,284 downwards.
TAAGAATTTTCAATCATATATAACTTGAAGATAGCACGCAAGTTGCGTGGGATATTCAGTGTTTGCTTTTTACGTACCCATGGGGATAAAATCCCTGGTCCATTTGCATTCTTTATTTAAAGACATAAAGTTCAATGTACCGCTAGTATATCTTGAAAAATAAACTGAAATCTCCCCGTATTTCTTTTACCTCTCCCCTCAACCCCGGGATAATGGATGCGGAGGATGGATAAACAGTCTTGAGACAGACATGAAATCGAATAACTTCGCGAGTGACGCTTAGGATATAGGACAGCTTGCTGTGCAACGGTTAGTTTAAGTATTGCCTCATTATGTCTTCTCATACACTGCTGCACTATATTAGCTGGTACTCCCTGCTTAGATATTTTTCATCCCTGCTCAAAGACCCGAAAGGAGTTGACCTGTTGCCACGACTTTGTCTCGATTCTAAAGAGTGAAAAATTTATAACGTTGTCACTGCTACGAGGTACTTGGTCCACGGACAACTGGAAAGTATTGACAGGATTTCGCGAGCAAAATAGGCACGCCGGAGGACCTATAGAAGCCCAGTTGTGTTCTAGACTGTTACCTTGTCCAAAAGAGATGTGTTAATAAGTCTGTGCCCTATCAAGCTTCGAGAAAATTATTTTCCCTTGGGGGTCATTGGAGGATTCCTGTTGGTGTGGGATCGGGTAATGGTATACCTGCGTCTTTAAGTGTAAGGCGGTTACTGCTAGGGCACTAGTCACGGTTGTTTGGAATCGCGTAGCTTGGGGAGTCAAACGGACTATTATTTCTAGTTTTAACCTACCTCCAACCTCCGGTTTGACTGCAGAATGTCTCTGGTGTAACATTTCACGAGTGCCTACCAGCTTAGGGTTGTTTTTAGTGGCAATCTAGCGCTGAACAACGTGTAGTGCTACGAACGGAGACATCGTTCGTGGGTTAATTACACGCAAATCGTCCAAAAATGGAGGAAATGATGATAGGAGTGTTACTGTACTACAGTTTAGGTAATTTGAACGAGTTAATCTTCACAAATATACGGCATTTTTCACGCCAACTATAAGAGTAAAGTCAGAAATAAAGTCGATTCCAAGAATCGAGTGTGAAATATCAACAATTCTGTAATTCCCAGGAGACTATCGCAATTAATCTAGGTCAACTTTCACCAGCTTTTAGTTGTAGGTTCTTACAGTGGAACCGCTGGCTGCTTGTCAAGAGAATGTCGTAGGATGCAGATGGCGTTCGCCGGTATGACCGGCAATAACACTTTTCTTGGCATAAGCACCAATTAGAAACCGCGGGTAAGCAGGTCGGTCAAAATTAGGAAGAAATGGCCAGGTTCAGAGACAATAGCGGTTGTAGCTTTTAGTAACTGACTTTTGCATTTCCCAACACTATTCTGAAGGCATATAAGAATTGGCATCAATGGCATTCGTCACCAAAACAGCGATGAAACCGACAATGGGACTAACTAAATGAATCAGGTGAACGCGTTCTAAACGACCATCTGTAAGATGCTGAATCTTTCTAAATGACTTGTCTGGGAACCGTCTTCATCTGCGATGGTAAGTGGTTGATTTTTTCTCTGAGCTGCAGTGCAGAGCCGGCAAATATTGTAGCGAGGAACGCAACAAATAACATGTTGCTCGGATTCACGTCGAACATTCTGTCGGCAGCCTCGGACGATTCCGCTGTCAAAGCTTCTGTAGTTGAAGAAAGATGATCTTTCAATTATACTCATCTTAAGGGCAAGCCACTTGTTTCATGAGCCGCAAAGGTTGTTTTGTCTCTCTTGAAGGTCTCGATAGTTTGTGATATCCGCTTTCGATCGCATATTCGTGTTCATTCGATAATTGTTTCTTTGAGAGCACCGTATCACTCGCTAAGGGGAATTTCGTGAATTGCGTCATCCAATTACGCAAGTGGCTTGACTGGAAGGTTCTGCATCTCAGTAGAATACATTGAAAACTGCAAACGGATGCGAAAATTGCCCTTCAAATGTGCAAACCATGGGTGAGAACGCAAAACGAAGAGATTTTCGTGATGGCTGATGCCACAAGGGAGTATTACCCGCCTTATGCATCGCATAAGCAGAGTATGGAATTGTGTGACATGAAGTAATAGGATTCCCGGTTAATCGTGCAGAACAGATGGTTAGAAAGTCAAGGAGCTGAAAAGTAAGCATACCGGTAAGTGATGAGAAAACCACGGATTTTGTCGCAGTAAGCGTGGATTCATAATTTATCTCACGGTAATATGCGAAATATTGACAGCGGACCACTGGAACTTGCGCGCTTCCGTCAAGTCGATCGATAGTGTGCCTAGGATGATACGATGTTTTATATTCAACACGCAAAATCAGTGCGCACTGTACAACTTCGAACCAATCAGTGACGTATTCCAGGTGGGTTAGGTGTTTTTCGCTTACCCTCGATTGCAGACCAAGTTTGGCGGAAATGATGTAAAGTACCACGTGTTTATTCTGAAAGGTAGTGAAATAGCTGCTTCACACTGCCCCGTTGATTATACCCAGTGCATGAAGTATTGGTGGTACTTAGTGATTTATACTACGAATAAATTTATTAAAAGCAAAGTGAGGACGTGATTTTCCTGGCAAAAGTTTCATTAGTTATAAAACATGTGGACTTAATACTTCGCTATAAGAAAAAACGCTCTGCATTTCACATCCCTTCAATGTCAGTTTAGAAACTGGAATGCTACAGGTGAATAGTGTCTTAAGACGTCAACTCTACCGATCACGGTGACAGTTTCAGCCAGTGGTCTCGATTCCAATCCAATTCATTCAACTTACTCGACGAAGGATAATGATTTCCCCTCCAGTAGGTTAGTACGACATTCCTTCTTGAGTCAAACTCAAACTGTATGCGCATGTTGGTTCAGGTGGCGGGTTACTGATTAAGCGTATCTAGTCTGTTGAACCTGTGGTCTTTGATCTAGGATGGAGAATAGTTACTTTGACCTTGCGGTCAAACCCACAGTTGATCTGACTCCTGGCACATGAGTCTTTCACCTGATTCCGTAGAGCTTTGTCAGTCCCCAACACCGCTGACTCATGGACACTGGGCCACATCGACGCTCATTCACCGTGGGAACGTCGATTACACTCAGAAATAAGAATTTCCTAACGGCTTGTTCTGGTCCACAAGGGAGCCGACTGAACTACTTATCTGTAATCAATGAAGGTAATTTACAATCAACCAGGAGTGTACATTGTATTCACACGTGAGATCAAATGTGACTCCACGATAAGATAAAAACGGGGTGGGTATCATAGGAAAGGAAGATTTTAATAAAATTAATAAAGGATAATTACGCACCACGGGGAGAATTCCTTGGTCGGTTCTTGGGCATAGATTTACCAGGACGTGAACGGTGTAAACGCAGTTTATAGATGAAGTAATCAAGTACATACATATCTGTTGGGTTGACGTAGTGAAATGATACCGAATAATTACTGCAACAATGCAAGCCCTGACAAAAGGGAAACAACGGAAAAGACAAAATAACGAGAAGACAAATCCACCAGCGCCCATGGTGATCTCTGCAGGAGATAACAGAATCGAACAAAGCGCCAGCAATTTGAATAAATGGGTAGATGGTTGACCAACCACTTACGACATACAACCGACGATCTGGTCTAAAAAATTACTGATTGACATATGTAAATGTAAAAATTGACCAGCATATCTTTACACAAATGTACTTATAGACATTATCAAAAACTTAGACACTATTCGTCAACTGGATGCACGTCAAATAAAAAATCCTTTTGAAGAATGAGTGGCAAAAACAAGAAAAACTGTGCACTCTGTAGCTAGCGAGATTCGATCCACATTTTTTTGAGCAATCTTAATAAAAAAGAATAAATGTCCAGTTCCGTGGATCGTCCCCTCAGTAAGAGTTATCGGAAAAAGATATGAAGAATATACGAAGACAAATGAGGTTCGTTTTCACTATTGCGTTCAGTTGATACTCAGAGATAGAATAAAATTTAACGAATTTCTTGGCCATGCAGCATTGTACTAGCTAACCAATGTTAGTTATCAAGGGAGAACGGTTTATGAATTGGATTTTCTATGACACAGTTGCGAGCTATCAGTTACAACAATGTCTATACTACTTTTACGAAGAATAATGCCACTGCAACAGAAAATTAGACTGTTCTTCATGATCATGACCTCTTCCCGAAAATTATGTGGACGGTTATGCTGTTAAAAATAGAATGAAAATATAAAGAATGATGCGGATATACAACCC
>LUCM01004410.1:0-14025 GCA_008360955.1 Fasciolopsis buskii | reverse complement strand
TCCGGATATGTGTAAGTGATTCAGAAGAAACTGAATCAATGAATCGACTAGCCCCAGCAAGGTCGTGTCAGGAGGGGTTTGACGAAGGCTTGATGAGATGGAAGAGTGGAGCCAGCTTGGTGATCGCTGCCCCAGCTGAAGTCAGCCGGGCAACAGCGCTGATCAATCGTTTCTCCAAGTCTTCAAATCTTATTTATTTTATGAAATACATCAACTAGCTTTGCCAAGCAGTTCACTATTTGCAATTTAGGCACAGATCATGGCACGCCTGCTCTCCTGGTAGTAATTGTTACACGGTTTGACTGCGGCATGGTGTTAAAAACTAATTAGTGAGAAAAACGGACTATGTATAAAAGACAAAAGTGGCACACAAGCAATATGCAGAAAAATTTGTGAAATTTTTCTGAACAAATACAAGGTTTTCTACCAAACGATAAGTAGATTAACTGGTCAAAGCTAGGAAAAGGAATTCAGCAAAATTTCAAACCACGCGCTGACACTCACCGGATCTTGATCAACGCCACCCAAAGAACTTGGAACGCGTGGACTTATTCAAAGAGTCACGATGAATTTTGTTAATTAAGTCCAGCGAATCAGTCAAGGAATAACAAGTCAGCAACCCATAATTGATAGTCGCTTTATGGGTGTGCCTGGCTGTAAAAATAAACAAATAGATAGAGCAGTCTAGCGACATACAAGGACAACCTTTTAGTCGGGGTTGGGTCAGGGTTAGGGAGGTGAACCTCAAAGCTTAAGGGAAATATCGGAAAACGGACACGTATAGATTTATTGGATGCCTAGTGCAAAAACAAACTTACGAGGCTTGGTCTGGCTAAAGTCGATTAGCGATTCGCATTGCGATTCTCCCCAAATTAAACTTCCCACGCCCTTTATAGTTCTGCAGAAGCTCAAAGCAATGTGTGGGACTAGTTGATGCGGAACGCAAGAAAAAACAAATTTGCTCCGTAAATTCCGCGGTAGCATTCATGGGTTAGAAATTATGTACACAACATCCACAACCTTGGCAGTGAGCTTCAGTCTTTACTCAGCCAATAGGTGCTCAAAAATATGAAAAAATCTGCCTAAAATGAATGCTCGATGAAAGAGAGGAAATAGAAATTACCTATCCTGTGTTTCAAGCAAATATAAGAGGTTTTTCGGGGTTGAACATGTCCAATGACACTTGCCTGGGCGTGACAGACATAAATCAGCGTATACGAATGATAAGTTCAGAGTAGAACAACTTGGGCGATAAAAAGGTGGACCATTACAAAACAAGCCGCCCCCAGTCAGGTGAACCTCTGAACGCATTGAACTTTTGTAAAATAATTTCAAATGAAGGGCCCAGGGGCGAAAGAAAGATGAGAGAATACACAAAGCTGAAAGTCGACAGCGGCCAGAACCAATGTCATTACGGGCAAGTTGGACAGCATTATCGACAACGGAAGTAATTTTTAACAAATCTAGGTGTGACGCCGGCCACGAAAATTCCTCTGTGTAGCAGTTCACCCAGAATAGCAGTCCGGTCAGACTCCATCTTTTTACGTAAGCTCCCGAGACACCGGAGTTCCAAGGTCTTATGTCGGCACACCTGCCACCTTTCCCTTGCTGTATAGGGGGATTTACAGCAGTGCGCCTGCACAGCCCCTAGCTTCGGACCCTCCGACTAGTCCGCTCCGTTCAATAAGCAACGTTTCGCGTGCCTCTAGGCTGGATGCCATTAGCTGTTCGGATATGAGCTGTTCGAGCCGATCGTCGAGGCCAACCTGGCAACCGTTTATCATCTCAAAGTGCCACTGGCCCTGGTTAGTTGTTTCTGTGGTTGCCAGGACCACGTCACCCATTTCAAACGTGCGTTTCGCAGTCAACCACCTCTGCCTTGACTGAAGAGTCGAAAGGTATTTTTTCAATTGCTGCCGCCAGAAGGTGTTCTCAGGATGGTTTACCTGCTTCTAACGGCCTGAGTAATTAACTTTTGTGCCACCATCCTCCGGTAGCCCGGTGCCCCGCCCAAGTTGGAGCTAGCTGTTTGGCATCAGCGGCGACCGGTCATTGGCATCAAAGGACACTGGTAGTAGCAATCTTTTGTTCAAGATACGTTCGACTTCTACCGGGCACGTTCCAAGGATCCCATCATATGTGACCACCTGATCTCTTATTGGTGCTAACAGCAGCTACTAAACTGATGGGATTATACGTTTCCAGACACCATATTGGCGACTAGAAGAGGCGCGATTGAAACGCCACCGGATTTCTCTTGCCCTTAGTCTGACTGCAATTTTCTTTTGATCGAGGCCGACAATATTGTCTTCCAGCTCTGAGATATACCCGACAACGTTGGTGCCGTTGTCGCTGTATATCTCTCTTGGTGTCTATCGTCTACTCACAATTCTCATCAGGGCCAGGATAAAGAAATCAGTATCCAGCTTAATTGCAACCTCCATGTGAAACACACGGGTTTGTAGACAGGTGAGCAAACAGCCGTGCATCTTCTCCCATCTCCAGCCGTTACGAACCGAGATGGGGCCAGAGTAATCCACCCTTACCGATGAGAAGCTCTACCACCTGTCCTCCGTCCGACACAGGGGTAGCGGAGCCATCAGCTGTTGACCAATGGAGAAGCTCAACCTGCTGCATATTGAACATTTTACTAATACATTTATCACGGCTAGGTTCTCATTCAAGATCCAGCAATGCTGTCTAGAAGCTGTTAGGAAGTGCCCATATGACCTTCCTCACTGCAGTAAGGAACAGCTATCAGGTCTGTTATTAGGTGGCTTTTGTGTATTCGTACTTCATGCTTATAACCAGATGGGTAACTAACAATAATAATAATGTATATAATTCTCGATTTCTGACAGGCGCACGCAAAGTAAGATCAAACTTGTGCAAAATTGGTGCGATGGAAAGAAGAGAAACAAAGACCAGTAATGAACTTTGAGTGTTTATGCTCTCATAACCACCACCAGTAATGTGCTATGCTAGGTAAAGGTTTTTCAGTTTAAGATCAAAGGTGAACGACGGTTTCGAATTTTATAGAAGACTTTGTGGGACTTACTATCAGTCGTAGTCTGCGAGACACGGGATTGGTGATCCCGTAAGATTTGATCTCGCCTATTAGCCTACCTTGGGGTAATCGGTCAGGGGATTTTGTAAAACCAAAATAGACCAACGTCGCCGACTTTCTGGTGTTAGCGGCAGTTGTGAAGTTATTATGACAGTCAGTTATGCACGGAGCGCAAAGTAGGAAAAATTTTGACTAGTGCTGATTAGTTTGTTTTCTATAAGATATACCATGGACTTCCTTCGAACCAAGTGCTTCATGATTCCGGAGAAAATCGGGTGGCGTGGAGTTGGCTGAGTCAAGTCCTATAAGCTTCTTATGTGAGTATTGTGCTAGACGTCTTCTGCAGCAAAGGAAAAGTAACGCATCAAATGTAGAGGTTGAATGCTTTGACTGACAGAAGTGAAATGTCTCCGCAAACTAGTAAGGAGATAGTTGGAAGTGGAGAGTCTGGTCAAGGTTGGCAGCTGACCTTCGTTTCAGCAAGCGACAAAGCTGCTTCCTTCGGTAAGAACGAAACTCTTGATAATGTTTTCGAGTTCAAACTTAGTGGGTACGAAGTTGGAAGTTCATCGTCACTTGTCTGAAATGAGAAAAGAATATGCCAAATGCATCAGGTTCTTAAGGGTTGCTCAGACAAATGTTTTGCCGGTGATATGTTGGATAGGCCTGGTGGAAGCTCGGTTTTGGTAGCTCCTCAATTCATCAATTCTCCCGCGGCTGCTTGTGGAATGGACTGGTTGAGATAATGAAGCGGGATCTTTTTACTTCGGCGGTCCATAATCGTGCCTAATTTGATTAGTCTGCAGAGACATTAGAAGTCCCTGATCATAAGGAAGGAATTTCGAAGTTTGGCATTTTGTGGCCTAAGCTTCCATAGCGGTTTCATTCTGGTGGGTGTTGAAGAATAATGGGCTTGCTTAATGCCAACAAGTTTGTTGCGGAACAAAGAACACAACTTATCAGTTACTACTTGCACCTTCGTTAGTAAGGAGTATTAACTTCAGCTTCAGAGAAGAGCTTGCGGACAGTCCCATTTTGCTCCAAAGCATAGCATTGTGGGTGGAGTTGGAATGCTGCATTGAAAAAACAATGAGAATGGCGGCTGACAAGTAAGTAATTTTATCCAAGAAAGCTTTTTTAAATGTGTTTGCAGGCCCACGTTCAGCTTACCTTTAAAATTAGGTCTGCAATATCTCGATTCCTTATCTAATCAGATACGTGGTTTATCCATCCCGCTTACTAAATTTCAGCAATAAAAGGGAGTGGGCAACCGGATGCAGCGAATTTCGGCCTAAAATTTTCTGGGGCGCTGAAGTTTCCGCCGCTACTTTGGGACATCTTAGGGTGAAGATGTGGTTCTTTATCTCATTTATGGACAGGAAATCGCCCTTAAAAGCAGCTGGTGGGCACTGTGCGCATTCAATCAAAAGGCTTTTGTTGCCGGCTTCAGTCCTAAGCCGTAGGGTGTTTCATGCAGGTCGCCTGAAGACCTTGGCACAATAACCCTAGATTTATCGGCGGATATATGCCAAGAAGCCACTCCACGCTGAGTTGGGCGAAGCTTACTGAATGGTTGATATCCGTTGCTGGAAGCTTCGTCTTATGGGGTTTCATTAATAAGCCAAGTCTCGCTGATTAGCAGTAAGTGGTAAACTGAGGAAAGTTCCAGCAGGTAAACATATTGCCTTTTTCTTACTGAGTACCGAGCGTCAGATAGAAATACCGACAATTGTTCAGTAGAGTCGTTGACGGGAAAAGACTGGAAGTAGCGTGGGCGTTTTGCACGGGAAGTGAGACGGTATTCAGGGGGTGTGTGTTTTGCGTATCACTTAGCCGCCGGCTGACTAGATCTTGCCCTTGAGATGAAAAGTCAGGAGTGTCAAACCTAATTGCTGGTTGCTTTAAGATAGCGCCGGAGGGCCTGGAAGGAGCACACCATTTGGGGTCAAACCTGAAGAGGCAAAAGTAAAGTCGTGGGATGTAAAGAGGCGAAGAGCCTACAGGTGGGCACTTCAGAAGAAGTGTACAAGATTAGAATCAAGGAATGTGGTGTTTAGACATAGGGAAATAAACTAGGCTTTAGTGGAGATGGAGACGGAGTTTTGACTGCTAATGGGAGGCAAAGTTTTCCGATGGTTTGATTTTGTCGAATACGCCAGTTTGGAAACTTGGTGAGACTTGGGGCGTGATAACCGAATTTTGTGAACAGAATCCAAGAGGAACATAACTGAACGGTCGGGATGAGAGAGTTATATGTGGAGGATGGTTTCGTGCCTTTTGTGTTGTGTGGTGAAGACTGAATAAATGCTCATAGTTACACTGGTGGAGGCCGATTACCCCTTAGGAGCGGGAACTTTGTACCTTTGGAAACTGGGACTGCAGTTGGGTACTTTGGGGTTAAGACAGCCGTTAATCTGCTATCAGCATTTTGGGGTGAGTATCCTGAGAAGAATCGAAAGGTCGGCGAGGCTTTGGCTGTGTTCGTGTTGGCTATATTGGGCCTCGTGCTTGGTAGGTGTTTGCAAGTGTTGCGGGTGACTGGCGCTCGCACGGCAAATTTAATGCGGCTCGAGGCACGTAGGACTGCAACGATGACTCAGCTACGTCCAGCGGAGGTGAACTAGACAAACTGAGTTTCGGGAGTAGTGGCCGAGGCACAGTAATTTGACTTGGGCCACTAAGAGGAAGAATTTATTGGTAACGAAATAAGCCATTTTGCCAACACCAGTTTGGTTTATTGTAGCAGTTTGTTCTTACTTCCAGTAACTGGACTTAGGCAAGCTGGGGTAGGATAGCAAAACTTCTGGGGTGGTTGAGCTGGTGACAATGAGTCGGTCTCATTCGAGTTTAAGGTCGCTGAGGGCTTGACGGTTACTATGTGCGGAATATGAGTGTTTTATCTTGATGCTCCACCTTAAGGGTATACTCAAGTAGCCAGGTTGACAGCTATTTCGGTTGACCTCTTCCGCAGCATTACAAGTAGTGAGGAGTTCAACTGATATAAGCCAGGCTGGTTGCGGTTGCAGAGAGGCTATGCAGTATTAAGCCCAACTATCACCGGCGCGATAGTAAAAGAACCAAATGTCCGCAGGTGGTCATTGTCTTTAGATTTGGGAGCTACAAGTTGGTTGACTCAGGTGAATTCTTTCTTGGGAGTTATTCCAAAGTACTAGTACGTTATTGGGGTACATCTACTTGCTGAAGGGACTTTCGGCAAATTTTGAGGTCATTGAGGGGAGAAAATTTTGCTATAGCCTAGTCGCTTGAAATGAGCACATTAGTCCTTTATTCGTGGGTAAGCTTGAAAAGCATTAGAAATGTGTAGCACAGCGAAAGTTTGAGAAGCCTGGCGCAGTGGCAAGTTTGATAAAGCATAACGCATGCGTTATGTGTGGTGGATCCTGCCAACTGTATTTAAAATTTGAAAGGAGTTGCAGTGACAACGGCTTTCTTGGCATTGGCCATTTGTCTAAGCAACCTGTGTATGGTGGACTCCATGTACCGGCTGGCTTTAGATAGACAGTGGAGGTCGGCTGCGTCCGTCGGCTCAGCAATGAGCCAAGGTCGGGATTTGTGGAACAGAGTTCTCCAGTAATTATACTTCGCTGAGAGGGTCATCTAACGTTCGCCCGAGGTTGGTGAACTCACACTTTAAAACGCTACACACGTCTGTAAGGGCTATCGAGCGTTACCTTCTGACCTAAGATAAGTGGGATATCGTGTATTTCAGATGTTCATTACTGCCATTGGTTCGCCTCCATGTGGTCTACCTCTAGTTTTGTTAAGAACTTAGGCATTATTGTGAGGTGCAACGAAAATGCCATGGGTTGACTAAGTCAAGGAAAAGGGAGGGATAACAAGAAGGACTGAAACCCGTAAAAAGAGTTAGTTCTTATAAATAGCACAACTGAACGAAGCAAGGAGCACCAAAAATCGATGGGCCATTTTCCGAATATTTTCGTGAAAGCTGAGAAGTTAATATCACAGCAATGATGTTAGATATAATTTGTCAGCGTCTCAACTATCAGAGATGATCCCTCTCAAGGCAAATTTTACAAAATGACTGTAGAACTGTAAAATAACATCAAAATTTGAACACAAGCTGTTTAGAACCCAGTCTTACCAAGTGGCGTTCAACAATTAGCCAAAGTTTCAGGGAAAGTCTTAGGTTGGAGGATGGTTCAGAGATGGTATTCAACAGAATTTTAAATGACATTTTCGGAGAAATAATTTACACTGCCTTAAAGGCTCAGGAGGAATACTTCAGCAAACTACCCAGTGCCGGAGGTAACCGATGAGACGGTCTAAAAAAACAGATGAGAAGCAGGGCCAAAACTAAAAGTATGGGTATCATTCGTAGTTTGAACAGCAGGGTGAAACAGACATGCAGAACCTAGTCACTGAGGGAAAAAGTGGACGGGCCTCTCGGAGTGCCTACTCGTGCAGATTAATAAACAGATCGCTACATCAGACGCTGTATAGTAAAACAGCGCCTAAATAAACTTTAGGTCATACCCGGTAATGTGAAAAACTATATTGGTGCAGATTATTGGCAAAGCGGCTGCGTAAAGATTTAGTCAGCTTGTGGTGCCCAAATGAGTTCGAATAATTTTTCTGACTAGGGAAGAAGCTCCACAAAGGTCGAATTTGCTAGAACAACAGTAAGTGAACTAGCAAACAGGGGAGCAGTAGCTTAAGGAAATTGGTTTAGCGCAATATCTTGCAACCTTCCAGGCACGACACAGTGAAGAACGGCTACCTGCTGACGAATTTGGTGTTCATCACTTTAGGCACGCCTCAGAGGATCCCCAACTCAGGCTGTTCACAGATCACAACCGCGAGTATATGGACTGCTTTCAGTCCCCGCTTCGCATAGCCCGCCACTGAAACCTTGCTTCTCAGTTCACGGTGAAAATTTGACATCTCTAAGTAAGCACCTCCTTTGCTGATGCACCTTCTCTTACACAAAAGCCCACTTTGTCGCCGACGTCCGGCACAGACACAAACGCTTTGGTGCAAAACCTGAGGATTGGCCACAGCATCGTTTACCTTCGACAAGATCGCTCATTAAGCTTAGTAGCCCTAACTGCAAAGTCGTCGCTGAATACAAGTTTTTGCAATGGATTGCAAGTTAGTCAAAAACTACTGGGGTCCGCAGCCTGTCGATCCACCACATTGTTGCGTTGCACATTATTCTGCCCCTGGAAATAGCTGCTTCGTTCAAGATGGTGACATGGAGTTTTGTGTGATTCAACGCCAACCGCGAGGTGCGTCATTTTACCCACGTCCGTCTCCAAAGCCAATGAGTTAAATTATATGGGCATTATAAATCTTTAGAAGGTAAGCTCTCAGATACCAAGACAGTCTTTAACTGCACACACGTTGATATAGAAGGGCTGCTGTGGACGTCTTACGATTATTTCTGGGTATCCACGGAGTTGTACCGTTTCACTCGTTGGCCGCCGAAAAGTCCAATCCCTTGTCTTGCATCAGGTTAGTAAAGCTCCCACGGTTGGTTGGGATGGTAAAATGGACTGTCTCACAATAGTGAGCACCTAAACGCATTGCTGAGGGAAATCATCCGAAATAACACCTTTTTGTTCGGAATTTATGAGATCCCTTTCACACAAGCGAACTCGGTTCCTTATCTCATATATGTCTTTATTTGATGGAAGGTCTGTCTGTTCGGCTAGCCGCTCAGTTTTGACGCCCATTGTTGTGGGACTCGGGCCACTGCGACTGATATCCTCGTTCACTGAAAATGGCTCCCGTTTCGGTACATTTAGATTGCATATATGGATCGATACGTGCTTGATCACTGACTAACTTTATAATCCACTGTCATAGAAATTGCGGAGCAATTATGTTTCGGCTTAAGGATTTGGTTTTCGGTACACAATGCTCAAATACTACTTACAACTACCGGTCGTGGAGGGAGAGGAACCTTTCAAATTTTCTGAAATCCCTGAGCCGTAAATTTATTAAATCTCTATCTTTAATAAGCCAATGATTTATCGAAAGTACTTCATCTGCTTGTAGCGGTGGACACTTGGCCCGGGAACAACCCTTCTTGAGGTACTTTAAGGCTTACTGTCATGGTATCAAGTAATCTGCCTTCTCCCTTCAATAACATCCACCACTGTCCAATTCTCAGTGAGTAGTGACTGCCTACCTTCACAAGGTGATCACTCAATGATCACCAAAGTCTACGCCTTTAAACAGTCAGCACAACTCATCTCTTCCTTACTTATGGCGCTCAACCCACTGCCCAACCTCTTCACTCGACGAACTGTTACTAGTCCATTGGAGGATAAACCCACTGTCGGTAGGGACACCTGTCCTCCACGTATACCTGCTGAAAAACCGGTGAATGAAAGACATCATAGTAGCTGACAGCAACCAACACTGAAATTCACCTCCCTTCGCCCGTCCAAGCACCTCGCAAAGGTGATCACCTAAATTTGACAACCATAGAACCCCATACTATTGCTGCATATGGTATAACCACGCAGGTGATCGCCGTCTCGCCGATGACTTGCAATGCCAAAAATCTTATCCGGCAGGCATACACCACATCCCGCATAAGCTTTTAGGCAATTCCTCGTCTTCCTAAGCAACCGAAGGATACCCAGACTGAATCAGTTTAGTGCCGTAAGAAAGGCATTTCAATCATCTATCCGATGAGGCACAAGCCCGCACAGCAACAGCCAGCCTGCAAATATGATAAACCAACCTTTCTGTACACCAAAACTGTCTGGAGTCCTCGGAAAATTCATTTCAAATCAAGCATCTCTGCGAGAGTTTTGTCAAGTCCGAGGATCCACAAACGAACGGCGGCCAAGTAACCGTCGGTTACAATCACCAAGTATTTGACCGATTGTAACCATGCCTCCAATCTCCTCGGGGAACCAACTTGCTAACTTAAATACAATAACAAAAAGCCTCCATACTTAGAGCCCACCACTTTTTCCCTACTTTGGTCCACATGTTAGGCGACCCAATTTAGATAGGTTTCCACCACTCCAGTGCACGTTTCTTGCTCTTTTACCCGTGAGTCTTCATCTCAACTATCCTTATATCAATCTCATACTGGACCCCACCTCAAGCACTGCCCGATCGTTGTCATGCGTATGCTTAAGTTTGATTGAGATTCAATTGAGAATGTGCAGCGTACATTCACTAAAAACCACCCAGGTCCTTCATCTAGCCTAAATTACAGGGCCAGATGCGAGCTGCTTGAACCTGAAACATGTTAGTTTCGTTGAGTCAAATTAAACCTTGCAATTCTCTTCAATCTTTGCCATAATAATGTCCACTCCACAACAAGAGACACACACGACACCGGTAGTCCTCCGTATCCAATTCGTATTAGATACTATTCCTGAAGAATACCCTTGATTCGACTATCGGTCAGGCCTAAATTCCTCACAGATGCTTACTCTAAACTGTGGAGCAAACTCCTTAGTTCCCCAGGTTAAAGCCCATCTGGCAAAGTTACTGGATGTCTCGTTCTTAATTAACCTGACACGAGCTAACACTGGACTGGACGAGGCGTACGAACATGGGATAGAATTTTATTTCGTGATCGAATCTTCGCTGAGATCACAATCTGGGATTTGGCCTCACCTTTTACTTCCTCGCTTTCTCGCGCGTCCCCGCCAATACAATATTTGACCTTCTTTGTAGTGATATGCCCTCCTCACCGGTGGCTTACGCAACTAACTCTTGAGCTTTTCCCAATGTTGGCTGACGAACATGTCAACGTACTTATTGTTGGATCCATGCTTTCAACACATCCTGTGATTTAAACACCAGCCTGTGCGCTCCTCGCTCTTCATGTCATCTTATCCTCTTTGCTGGCTTGGAAGGGCTGAATAAGTCATTCTTGGTAGCCCCTAACCTTCAAATACCCATAAAACTGCTACCATAGCTCACTTCTAGCCACCACATTTTGCGGAATAAATGCACTACGTTGCAAGTATGTTTTCCGAACGAATAATCATCATAACCTCAAGCTGGCACCCGAGCCAGACTACTTCTCTCTTGCGTTTCAGACCTCGCACCCGCAGCAGACGCGCTGCTTACGCTTTCGTCCTCGTAATGGCAATTCCAAATCTGCTACCCTATCATTCCTGTTAGGAACCTGTTAGCTAGAACTGACGCCGGAGTTCTGGCCCGGTCGACGGTAGCCACGCGGATTATCGCACTAGATATCTCAACTCGCATTTTGTGATCGAACAAAACCGCGTGTTGTGCGCCAGCAATGAGCACATTTGGTGCACTTAAACACGAAATGACTCGTAGTCCGCTGCTTGCAGGCAGTCCTAAGAAACTCGTTTTTGGTCTTGAAAATTAAGCTGTTTATCTTTTTGCTTTTCACTGGTACACTTGTACTTTCCCCATTGCTTTGCAGCATTTCATTTCACCTTTCAGTGTGCTTCTGCAATTACTCAATATTGCTCCCACCCCCTTGTCCCATTGGACTTCTATCATTTACATTTCCTGTGCATCATCCTTGTAAAAATTTGATCTTGCCTTGCGCATGCCTCTCGCAAATCGAGAAATATACATTATTATTATTAACTTAGCACGACTTAGCTCGGTCTCTCCCAGACCACCTGGCAAACGTTAGCTACCTCTATTTTGCCCCATGATCCACAACCAATCGTGTAACTTTTCTTTAACTAATCTCTTCCTGGACTAAACTTAATTAGCGCACCCATTCAGTAGTGTAGTCTATTCTTGAAGCCTTACGGCTTTTCGTGAGGCTAACCGAGTCTTCAATCCACCAAACTCGAATAATTCCGATATATTTCGTCTTTCCTAAGCCTTCCTTTATCTATCTGGTCTCCGCTCTAGCTTTAAGACGACCGCAGGTGGCTGCAGTGCCCCTATAATCTGTTGGTGCTCCTCACGGAACCCGTCAGCACACTTCACTTTGCCCTTGAAACTTACGGACGCCCCATTTGACGACGCCCACAAAGCTTCATAATATTTTGGATCTATTTTTCACGCATAACATTACTAACGTTAAGGCTTCAGTACTAAACCCCCTTCCTGGGAGTGACCATAAAATGGCTTCCCTCCTGGTGACAAAGGCTGTTCACAAATGTGTACCGATCATGCTTTCTGCTCCTCGATGTCGGGCCGATGAGAGGAATTCCGCGACGCTCTGCAAACCACTAACTAATCCAGCTTCTTTTATCGCTTGACCCGCAGGATGCGGCAGACGACCTTTACGTAAAACTTTTTATGCAATTAGTTGTCTGTTCACTTTGAACACTTACCATGAGCCCAAGAAGCCTAGTAAGCTTTTTCAGCTAGAGGTAGAAATTCTGCAGACCCAGAAAATCTAGGATGAATCAGAAGACGTCCCGCATTTAATGCATGGTAACCTCTTGTAACGGAATTTCTTATTTAATTTTGAATGAGGTTCAGAAGTTAAGAAATGTCAGTTCTTCGGTAGCCTAACCCATTTCAGAAGACTTGGCATACTTTCAAAGCACGCTCGCAGCCAAACTCGCTGGCCATTCCGACTTTCGTCATACTCAACAGCTTACGCATAGAATCCCCTGAAGACGTCACGAAAATTTTTCGCTTCCACTCTCATTGATGACAACCCGCCACACTCCGAAACCCACCCAAAGCTAACTTCGGCTAGATCGCCCTCCATTTCATTCGACGCTGCTGGCATCATGACAATGATGAAAAACTCCAAACCATTTCACAGGTCGGAGCCCGACCTCAACCCACCGGTCCTATTTAGCACCTCTGGTCCAGGTCTTCCTCAGCTTCTTCTAAATCTCTTTTCGCTCTCCATGTCTCGCGCTACTTTCCCGTCACAGCGAAAGACCTCCATTGTTTTATTACACCAAGAAATGGTCCTATGCATGACCCTGAAAACTTGCGTCATTCTCAATGGAGTTCTTCAGGGTAGCCTCATCGGTTCTCTTCCTGCTTTATACCAATGATGTGTTTCAAAGTTGTTCGTCATGGCACACCATTCCTGTTTGCCGATAACTTTAAAATGTCTAATTTTTTGAAACTGGTTCATCTGACTCCACACTCTCATTTGTTGTCGAAGACTAACAGTTTCTTGATAATTGGTGTTCCAAGTGCTTCAAAAAGTTCTCCGGCGGCGAAAGTTTGCCTTTAACAAATGCCATGCTGCCCCCGGCTCTCTTTTATTAAATTGCTTATCCATTTCTGCATCACACACGACTAAGGATTTATGACCTGGTGCTCCTGCTCTTCTGAATTGCATGAGCAACCCCACCACCAAATCGTCGTAGCTAAAAGAACAGCTACATTGACCTTAAGGGCATTTTGAACTCTAGATTGCCGGCTAATCACCAAGTCCCACGCTAGATCGCAGCTCGAAGAATTCATGATTACCTTCGGGCATAGGCGTCACGTTGTTCGAATCGCAACCGAAAATGTGCAGCAGGCGCTCATTGGAGACTTATCGGTACCTCCTTGAGCCTAAGCCACAGGGCTATATGCGAGCTTCTCGGACTTGAACCATTATGGCTGCGCCAGGAAAAATTGACGTTTGCATTCCTCGTTATTCTTTACCATAACAGTGCTCATTATGCTACAAATGTCACGCGGATTGTCCTTAGTCACCCACATCCACTTAGCAGTAAAGATTACTGGTTAAAATATCCCCAACTCGGCTAAAGATGAAAGCAAAATTCATTACAGCTGCTTCCGTAAACTGTGGAACAATCTCTTTAATTCCCTGAGATGTTGCCTAAACCTATCCCAGTTAAAAGCCGAGCTGGAAAGGACGCTCTATGTCCAGCGCTTAATTACCGTGACAAAAGCGCAACGGGACAGGAATTGTGCAATCGTAGGACCAATCCATGAGGTTTGTTTTGAGCAACTTTGAGTCCGTGAATTTAAGCTTGGTCTACAGATGAAGATGGCGTTGGAAAAAAGAAGGAGAACCGGAGTCA
>LUCM01004408.1:0-12677 GCA_008360955.1 Fasciolopsis buskii | reverse complement strand
AGGCGCGGTTGAGGCACCGGAGTGGATGGGACTAACAATGGGATGGAGATAGGGTGGGGTCGGGAGATAGTTTTTGTCCGCTAGGCTGAGTAATACGCCGGGCGTTGAGATTAACTGGTAGAGCATTTTTGCCTTTCGCGGGAAAGAGAGGTTGGTTGAGGCCCTACGGAGAAATGTCATAGGTGAGTGGTTTATATGTGAACTTTTCCGGTATACTCGGCCCGTGGCATAAGGAGACTGGCTAATGAGTCTGTTCTTAATAGTCAACGACTTTCCCCTGTTGGACTGTTGGTCCGGGGCCGGCTTAAAGGTACCAAGCTTCTAGCTATGCCGCGGTAGCTTGGGGGACTTTATGTTTGGTTGGCAACCGTTTTTGAGTTCTCTCTTGCACTACAGATCTGAGGGCCACTCCTCTTCTTGTAAATTGATGGCTATTTTAGTTAGGGGTAATTTTTCATTGGACCCTGCGAACGGCGTAGTAGAGTTCATGGCTTATCTTCGAGCTTCACTCCTCAAAAACTGCTCATTGCAGACAAGGGGGCTAAGAAATGCCGAACAATTACCAGGATTGTGCTCTGCCATAACATTTGCTCTTACGTTAGTCTCTTAACAACAGTGCGCCCGCAGGGGAGTTTGCTGTCATGTACTGCAATAGGCAGAGCGCAGACGGGACAGCTGTATTATTGAAACGCATGTCTAGTTGGAAATTGCTCGGTCCAGGCGACATTGTTCTAAACAGCAGCATTTAGACGATCTTATGGTTTCTCTGCTTGATTTTTCTGATGTGATATTGAGTCTGGATTAGCCCCGACAGACAGTCCAGTTTCGAGAATGTTCGCTTCAGTGGCGTTTTTCGGGGCTTCCTCCGTTAGGTAGGGTAAGAGGGACAGCAGCGTTTGTAATCACTGGTATCTACCAGTAAAATTTTGCTCGTTTATCTCTATGAACCACTTGCTCCAATTTCCGTACTTTGTTGTTGCCTCTCCACGAACATCCGGTCTGTGCACACTAACAGTACATCGCTGCTGGCAGGCCGGCGAACGGGTTGTAAGAGAGGTGTGGACTCGGATGCGTCTAGCTTGCACGATCTTGGCATCTTTAGGCCTATGAGACCCGCCATTTTTAACGATATTGGACGACGCTTGATAGCTGTATTTTTCTGCTTATTAAGGGATTCCGCCTATGGGGTGTAAAAGTTTTCGCCTCAAATCGCAGAGTGGAAACTGGGCGATCGAGTCTTTGGATCAACTACAGGAGTCGATTTATCTAACTTGAGCATCTTGCCAACACCAGTTATGGCTGCCTCAAAGTATTCCAAGTATTATCAGATAGATAATGGGATATATGACAGATCCAATATGGAGACGGAAAAGGCCTACTGCTACTGTCAACAATACTTTTTAAAAGCAGTACTGTAAGCAGTTAGAGTAGTATAAAAAATACTTAGCTCATATTCCGACGACCGTCTAAGGAGGATTGGTCGGCAAAAACTTGCAGAAGTCATTTTGCGGCATAGTTAACCTTAAATAATTAGCGCATCTCGCAGAATAATTTTTATCAACGAGAGTGGTGGTTGGGTGACTGCGATATAATTATTACTATCTCTCAAGGTGTCCAGACACTGATGTCCCACTACTCATTGGGGGCAAACAAAAATAGACGTATGGACTCAATTGCAAACCTATTCTAAGTGGTCGCTGTGTATAAGGCCAAAAAAGGCAGTGTTTGCCTTGGAGATTCATTTCCGAGTTTTAGATCAGCCATTAGACGCTGATGTAGATAAGACTGCATTACTGCTTGAATCTGTAGAGGGTTTCCTGCGTGGTAGAATAAGGACCGGATCTTTAAGAACCGAGCAGTGCTCTGGACTTGGTTGCTTGGGGCACTTAAGCGGAGCCCGTCAAACGGGCTCCAGATCCATTCAAGATTTCTGCATTTCCCGATTTCGAAACGCAAACGGTGTCCGCGTTGTTTGCCCTTTTATTCCTCCTGGTAGGTTTACGCAGCATTTTTATGCCGGATGCAGTCTCATTTGGCTTTCCCAAGGCCATTCACTAGATGAGACATTCCCAACTCTCGAAAAGGCAATGAGAAATTAGGCCTAATGAAAACGTAATCACGCGTTTGTCCTACTGCCTGTACAACTGAGCATTCCAGATTCAGACTAATGGGTCTTTTTCGCTGCAACATGAGTGCAACATTGGTGGATGCTAGACTAACAACTGTTCACCATTTTTGTGAATATCCTTCTCCTGCACGTGGACTCCAGAGTTCCACTATAAGCAGACGACATGAAGATCTGGCAAAAAACGGGAAATACACAAGATGCGAAGTCACTGCAGGTTGACCTCGACATACCATATCGGTTTCCCGTCGCCAACGGCCTCCCTTTCGATGCGGTTAAGTTTAAGCTGAGGCAAACAGGTGAATAACTTGTTCATGGGTACACACTTAGGGGAAGTATACTGGAGAGAACTACGCACGAGAAGATTCTCGGGCCGATCGGGAGAGCCCACCTGTCATAGACAGTTAACTGCAACTTGCTAGCTAGGAAGGTCATGCTGGATCTGAACCGACCCAGCCGCATTTCGGGCGGGTTAACTCTTAAACCGACCTCGGAAATACATTTCTAAGCAAATCAGGCATTACCTTGAAGGAAACATCCAAGTCTGCCCACCATTCTGGGAATGGACAAAAATATAATTAAGAGATCAATTAAAGAACGCAAAAGGAGTAAGTAGCCTACAGAAACCCGCTTATCACGATAGACTCTGCATTGCGATTACCTAGTGTATGAAGGAGGGGTCTTCATACTACTAAGAGCAGCCTAGATCAGTTGCTACATTGCCGACGCGCGGCCACTCAAAGGCACTTCAGAGACAACGTCCACAGCTAAGCGCCGGAGAAGAATGCTTCCCTGCTAAAGTGCCGCCCGTGCAACTAATTACTAGGGACCGTCGTGCAGATGGTGATCGAACGAATGCTCAAAAGACAACCAGACGAGCAGGTAGCTAAGCGAAACCCCGGTGCGCTATTTTAAGCACCACTAATAGCGTTCCACCCAGTGTCGCAATATTTGCGGCGATGGATCGACCCGATGCCCGAGATGGCGTTAGGATAATGGCCGTCCGAGATTTGTGATTTGTTGATTGGTTGATAGTTTCTTTATGTACGTGCACTCATCTTTTTCTACGTGCCTGAAATTG
The DNA here is from genome assembly GCA_008360955.1 of Fasciolopsis buskii. Taxonomy (NCBI): domain Eukaryota; kingdom Metazoa; phylum Platyhelminthes; class Trematoda; order Plagiorchiida; family Fasciolidae; genus Fasciolopsis; species Fasciolopsis buskii. The sequence goes on along the minus strand of LUCM01004408.1, from coordinate 9,471 downwards.
ACTCACTGTTCAGATCCCTGAATTCAGGAAATCACCCAACCAGCTTCCATATATATCGCTTTTGGTCTTCTGTCAGCGGTTGTCTCCGGTCGCCAAAGAAATCGGCACTAAGGCAGATTAACAGCAGTGTCCTCGCTTGGAAATATTGTAGACCCTTGGCAAACACAGTACCACTCGAATAAGAAGAAAAATAAAAAAACAGAAAATAAGAAACAATAAACAGTGGCAAAGAAGAAATATGAGAAATGGAGAGGAAAATAAAGAAGAAAATCAATGGAAAGCTAGTAGGAGAACGGAAAACCGAGCGAACCAACAGAAAGCTGACTGTGAAAGTAAAGATGGAAAAATGAAGGTTGAGGATTTCGAGGGGAAAAGCGAAATACGGGGCCGCTGCAATCACAACACAATGACAGACCACGGAAGAACGACGGAAGCATCCCATCATGGGTCGGAAGGAGAGTAAAGAAGACCGGGAGAAGGAAGCAGAGTTGAAAGGAAGATAGAGCAAAAAGAGAACAAAGAATATAAAAAAGGAAAAAGATAAGGAAGAGTCCAGGGCTGCCTTCAACGCACACACGAACATGTAGGCACAAAACGAAGAAAGGCGCAGCATCCACTCATCAGGAGCACGAAGTATCCCAGCAGACATCCCGCATAAAGTCCCGGGGCCGCACAATCTTTTGTTAGTTGGTTAAGCAAGAAACAGCAGCTGTCAGCTGTGAGGGTTGGGCTACCCATCCTCCTTCCTCTTCCCACCTTCCTTCTCCCTCCCTGTCCAATCCCTGGCAATAACAGTTACATTCCCGCACTCGTCCCCAACTCCCTGCTCTTTGGTTTAATCACGAGCACCGCACGACTGGAAAAGTTTAGTTCTGTGTGAATTCATTTTGAAGGATACGGCTGAATGGAGTGTGTGCATCATGGGGCAGTGCAAGGCAAGTTCTGGCTAGGGGATTAAAACCGGAAGTTTTTCAAGTAGGTATTTCCAGGCCACACCTTCAGCGAGCAACGCATTCAAAAGTTTCTGTTTCGTTTCTCCTGAATTTAAAACTATGTCCCAGAATAGCTTCCCAACGAAAGATCGGATGGGACCATAAGCCGAAGATCTTAATCTGTTACCTAAACGTAGACCTACCACCGAAACCCTAACCACCGGAAAACTGTGGTTTCTATGCCCGCCAAACCTAGTAAAAACTGGTGGCGTGCGAGAACTTCCCGTTCCCTCTAAATTTAGCGGATACGGGACCAACGCGGCAAATCAAATTGGAACTAGAAAACGAAAAATTGGTAACGTATTTGGGAAGATCACCGAGAAACCTCTGGACGCTCGATTAACCCTTGGGGTTGCCACTGTTTTCAACGAACTACACTGCTGCGTGTGGCATTCGGTCACTTGGTATTTCCTATCTGCTGTTTTCCGCAAAAAATTTTTAACATTTCTCAAATAAGTTGGTATTGCTATTTTAGCTTGCCGAGTTTAATTAATCCTGGTGAAGTAATTTTCGATGCAGCAAATTTTGCTTTCGCTCGGTCAATGGCCTTTAAATCCGATTTAATGGTATTAGCGTTAAATTATGCTGTTCTTGCTTTTAGTTGCCAATATTTACCCCAAACCTTGGTTTTGCCTCAGGCGTCATACCCATACCTTTCAGAAAACTGCAGAAAGCGCTCAGTCAGTGTCCCTGTCTGTGCTGTATGCGCGTGTCGAGGGCATGTGAGGTGTCCTGGTACCCCAACAGAGCACTTCCTCATTCATCGACAGAGTGACCGAATAGAGCAGATTTTTACAGGGTGCAAGTTATCCACCAGAAAGGCGTGCGGGTTGATCATCTCCTGGGAGATCCTCCATGCACCTAATGTCATCCAGCACTAAGAAGTCGACGGGGCTCCAGATGAGAAGAGTGACAAACTCACCTACTCCGAGGCGGCCCAGATTCCGGCGGTAAACACTGATAAAGTCAGCAGATGTACCCAATGGGAGGAAGCAACTCTGACTAAAGTATTTAAACACAGGTTGAATACGGGCATCTGAGGCCGTCAATAATGAGAACGGAATCAGAAGGCCGACAAACAGAGCAGTCAAGGGGAATACTAAACTTAAATCCCAGACGGATAATTTAAAGGCCCGGAACGTCGGCTATTTGAAATGGGGAATCACAGGCTGGCTAACTCGAGTTGTCGAAACTTAATATTACCAAATGCCGGGATGTTCATTTAAAAATTCAAGGCTAAAAGCGACATGGACTCCAAGAAATTAAAGGATCTTTTAGGGCTGGTTAATTTGATTTGGGATGCCGGGATACAACGGGTGAATAGAGCAGACCCTTGGAAGGTACTAAAATTGGTAAATTTCACGGAAAGCCGGATAGCTACTGATGGAACTTGGAGATGAGGATGTGACGGATCAACTTTCTGCTAGAGCAGCATTCGTGTACAACACCGCAGGTGGCCGCTGTAGCGTCGTCCCGGACAGACCAGCCGCTTTCCGAGGGGATCGAGCCTTGGAAAAGCTGAAACTAACCACTAGCAGAGCAAATACATTATCACACCAACGACATCATCCAGCAAGGGACTGAAAGAGTCAAAATGTCCAATTAAAGGGGATGGGGCGATAGTTGTGATGAAGAATGTAGAAGTGACACACAAAAGGCGCGCTCAGGAGGAATTTTGCCCCACCGCGTGGAGATAAATAAGCTCATCGAATGCGATGGAAGAGGAAGGTAGTGGTTGTATGTTGGTGAGATCAGATTACGAAGAACCAGATGAAGTCATATTTCTGTGCACAGCCAAAAATATCTCCATCAGAAAACGAGGGAGGGGAGATAAAATCTTCCATGGAACCCGGGGCTCTCCACCTGTAAGGTCTACGGCAAAATACAAGGTGACGCCTCAGGTATCACGACGCCTGAGGTCAGGTAAACAAGAGAGGGGGCGAAGCGATATTTCTTTACAACACTGCCTGAAGTGTGGAAGATAAATGGATGGAACTATCTGACAGGGTTGGGGAAAGAAATGCTACGGTAATTGGTGTCACTGAGACGTGGTTCTTTAAAAGGGACCATGGATCGCAGGTTGTGGCAAACCAGTACTGTTTACGGATATAAAAGAGGCAGTGCTGTACTGAGGCGGGAGGGCCTGGAAGACAAGTGATCAGAATAAATCTGGGCACTGCTAATATACACATATGCTCCGTCCTCTCTAAGCTCTCAAATAAACAAATAGCCAGCGGATGTGTCCACAGAGAACAGAGCTCGATAGAAGCGGAGGATGGGCCACTGAAAAAGATACTATTTTTGAGAGACACTGTGCTGTTATTGGTTGGGAATTCTAATCTTTTGGGGTTAGATCGGCTAGGGGATCTGCCCAGATGTTGCGGTGGAAGACATGTCCATAAGAAAGATAGGGCCCTAACTCAACACGTAAGGCCAAACACGAGGTTTAGGCCAGGTAAACAGTCATCAATCCCCGATGTGGTTATCTCCAAGTATGGAAATGGCGTCCACAGCTTAGAGTGTCGCATACTGCTAGGAAAAGTGATCGAGCAAAGATCACTTTTACCATCCGACTTATGCATGACAATGTTCCTGAAATACTACACAGGGATCTCGGGAGGCTGGAAGTAGGAAAATGGGAAGCCAGTGCGGAGTCACGGGACAGGATTGCAGGCGACGGGAATTCCGAGGTGGAAACGATCCTGAAAAAGATGAAGTAACATCTCCGCCATCTATAGAACTAATTCTCCCACTGAAGGGGGAGAAAGTGGAAGAATTATTCAAAATGGCGGACTCGGCGATGAGATCAAGGAAGATCAGGAACAGAAGCCGGAGAAAATACATTTTCTTAAAAACAGAGGGAGCTTGTGGCATACCGCGAAGTATAGAAACCAGGCAATAGAACTGCACGGAAAAATGAGATGAAATTTCAAGCAAACGATGGCGAAGACGTAAAAAAGAACCCCAAAAAGTACTGCCGGTATGTTCAATCAAACAGGGCAATTAGGAATTAGGTAGGGAGGCTCTGGCCGAGCGGTGGGGTGGATGTGTGTGACAAAAGTAGCAAGGCCTGCGTCCTTAGCAAAGACTCGGCAGTTGTGCACCGCTCGTATTGAGACCAGCAAGCAGCGACTGACCGCTCATTTGGGCTAGGATCACCCAATTCGAGGTGACAGCTAAGGACACGCAACAGGTACTGGAAAGGGAAACCCGAACAAATACAAAGGACCGGGCGGGATTCCCTCAAATATGTTGAAACCATTAACCGACTCAATGAGTTGACCCATTTGTAGCCTTTTCCAGGCCTTCATCAGCCAGGGTAGACTACCATAAGGCCGGTAGGAAGTGGCTGTGATAGCTAACCTGCTAGGGTCCTAGATGAGGTAATGACGAAACTCGATGGGGGGACCGTCGTTGAGGTAACCTAATTAGAGCCCGGTCTTTCTGGATCGGAGGCCCGGTGCTGAATCCAGTCTACGATTTTTCGGCGAACAGACTATCCTAAGCCGGAATAGAAAGCGAACGTCCAAAGCAAGTCGTGACAACCGGTGGGGTACCTTAAAGGTCAGCCCTTCGAACGCTACTATACTTTCTCTACGAAATGACCTTGCAGGACAGTTAGAACTACCGTACCACCTCTTTGGGAATGACTTGGAGGTCATGGGAGCAGCTAATCGTTAGGGATTGGCAAGAGACAAAGAAAATACCTGACCGTGCTGGACAGCGGGGTATGCTGCTAAAAGTAAGCAAAAGTCACTTACTAAGCAGTGCCTTAGAAGGACTGGCTCTAGTGGGCGAATCGGGTAATCTTCAGTTGGTGCGGTTCAAAGGAGTAAGGATGTTGGGGTAGTCATGTTCGCAGATTACATGCGTTCAGGGCAGCGCGAATCTGCTGCTCGGAAAGCAAGAAGGGAGCTTACTACGTTACGGCCCGCGGAATCTGGAGGTATTCATCTCTCAGCACAAGGTGACAGTCAGGCCACGGTAAGGATATTGAATACAGACGCAGGCAACATCCCTAAAACGAACGTGACTTGCCTCGAGAGTGTTCGACGGCTAGCCACTAGAATGGTCGAGGAACAGGGAGACAGACTGAATCCAGATGGACGAAAGACCTTAACCTGTGGTCGTTGGAAGAGTGTAGATGAAGGGTCGATACTATCTAAGCGCTCAAGCGAGTGCGGGGTCTGGCGAGGCCACACCCTGAAGACATTCAGGCAAGCTACGGAGGATAGAATGCAAAGCACTGGTGCAATGCTGACAGGCTCACTGTAGGCTAAATGTGCGTGCAAACGCCTTCTATAATAGAATGGTCGACGCATGGAAGGAGCTATTATCAGAAATAATATGTCAGAGTTTTGTTATCAAATACTGGAACACAAACACAATAAGTATTTTCTCACCTCAAGTGTAAAAAGAATTATGTAGTCCTTTCCCATCTTAGGGGATACGGGAATTCTGCGACAAAACCAAGTGTCAGCTAGAAGGCGAAACTGGCACTGGTGGGTGCTACATCTTCTGCATACCACCGAAGGAACTCCGGACGTTTTACCAGCCATTGAGGTCAATATTTTCCGGTGCAACTGAAATAAACTGGGACATGAGCAGAGGCGGAAAGCGTTTGGCTTTTACTCCCCGAAAAGATGCATAGAAAGGGATGACTTGATACAGGCCCTCGAGATCGTCAAGGGCCTGATCGAGATACGCGGTCACCTTGAAGCCCTATCGCAGATAAGCTGAATGAAGCACTTAGAGCAAGCGGGAAAGATATTCTGGGAGAGTTCAGCACCCTCGGGTTAAGAATCAAACCGTTTGTCATAGTAGTGGTGAATGACTGGAACAAGCTACCGAAGGAAGCAGTCGACGTGGGATCAGTGCGCGAATTCAAAGGGAAACTGGACAATAAATGGCTATATGTGTTTGAAGAGGACAGCGTGTGAATTGTAGGGTTAAGAAAATGGCCGAGAAGAACACATCTATCTATTTTTTTCCCGCTTTAAGTTGATAGAAACGGGAGTCGGTTTAACATACAAGGTTCGCACTTTCACCCTAGAAACTGAAGAGGGCTCCCACCCTCCTAATGTCGAAACAGTCCGATCCAAGGAGCCTTCGGTGCAAGAACCTGGGCGATCTGGCATTCCGCCTTATAGTCCTGCAATCTAACGGGAACTGGAACTGGTACGGAGCTGAACGGAACAGGGTTGTGCGGGGGAGCGATCCTTGAAGTGTCGCGCTGAAACCGAAGGTCATTATCCTGGCTGCCCGGCCCACATGCACGGGTGCTTAAATTGCCTATTACCACCGTACTCTAATTTCCAGAATTCAAATCAGATATAATGTGTGAATTACTGCTTTTTGACGAGGCGGTTTACGACCGATTATCGGAAGTGAACAAGCCCGCGTTTGTTTTCAACTGGTTGCTCAACTTGGATAAAATTTTACCCGGTTCGAGCAAGCAGACGATCCGAGAATGCCAGGAGGATTTAGTGCAACAACTTCTCAGTCAGTTATCACGTGCATTCGGTCCACCTACTCAGAAATTGATTGGACGGTGTTTGGCCAATTTGTTTCTTGTCGGAGACACCGTTTTGCTTTACACTGCTATCAACACGTGCAATAGCATGCTGAAATCTCGAGACGACGGCGCTTGCAATAGTAACACTCGTTTGGCATCAATTACCTGTTTGGGGACCATGTATAAATGTCTTGGTCGAATGATTGGTCGTTCTTTCGAAGATAGTGTTTCTTTAATGGTTAGATTGATTAAACAGGTAAGGCTATTCGTCAGCCTAAGTATTCACTTAGCCTTCTTTCGGTCGATATCTGTTACTTGGTTTGGTACTGCAATTTATTATGTGGTGATACTTGGTGAAAATCCTCCCTGCATAAGAGCTGAAACCTACCCCCTTTCCGGTCTTTATTGTTTACGCCCGTAAATTGTGTGAAAGGTCTGCACGTCCCTTTAAGTGTACTGCCGATCGCAAAACTGCTGGACGCTGAACGTGCGTTTACTGGTCCGCGTAGTGGGCTCATCGTAGATATTATCAACGTTAAAGGGAACACTTACTACGTTATTGTCATTACAGCAAATGAGGTACATGGTTTTGAGAGTTTTCGAATACGAATTAAGGGTATCCGGACTGTTTCATAGGCATGGTTTGCGGCTGCGATATTGCCAGGTTGCACAGTCTGGATTAAGTGTTTCTCTTAAGGCCTTTTGCCATCTAAAGCCCAACACAGCGCAGCTGGACAAAACACGGGGTCTGTGGCCAACTGAGGGCTGGTAAATTTCCGCACTTCGTAAAATTCGAGTGAGGCCGGACGTACTCGTCAACCGTAATTAACATGGATTCAGGGCTTAATCATTTCGCATGAAATGAGCGTCATCCATACCTGCGGAGGACGCCAAACCTTGCCTACATCCTCTCATAGTGGTGGGAACACCGCTGCGAGAAGGCAATAACCCGGACTTTCTTAGCAGGAACTGTTTCAGATGTACGGTCATTTGGGACCATTTGGCTAGGTATTCATGGCGCGGAACATCTAGAGGCTTGAGGCGTCTAATATAGGTCCTACTGGAGCAATTAGGTGAATTAATAGCAACGGCTCAACCGATCTGCAGGAAGAAGAACGATGATTTCTGAAGAAACTCAAGTTTCTAAAATGTCTCATTCGTCGAGCAAGAAAGTGTTGATTAAAAAACGCAAATCTTCAACGTTTTGCTGTACCGCAGCTACTGATACATAAGTAACAACCTGCATAAAAAACATTCGAGTTGAATTAGGCAGTGTTGTGGTTTCATGTAGCTCCTAGTTCACTAATAATTTCTGTTTTACTTAGAAGAAAAACCCTACGCAAGTCCTATCATGTAAAAACTGCACAAATGTATCCGAGATAAAACAGTAGGCGGGCAACCTTGTGCTACTGAATGGCGATCCATGCAAATTGCAGGTTCTTCTCGCTAATTTGGTCGATAGTGTGGGTATGTTTTGGAGTGCGTCTTGCATCTTCGAGGTGTAAAACGCTGTTGCAAGACTGGATTGGCTCGACTCCGAACCTTGTTCTTGCAAGCGAAGAATTGGATAAGGTGGATGGATTCAGTTCCTTGGGTAGTTGTATCTCACCAGATAGTCGCATTTAGGAATAAATGCCATCAGGTGTACCGATGGCTCGATTGGCCTTCATCGACTTTAGACATTTGTGGCGTCGACGTGACAGTCAGTTATCGACCAAAGGTTGGGTATGCATAATAACAATAAGGTCGTTGGTGCTATACAGCTCAGAAACATGACTTTTGGTATTTGAACACCGTTGTCTTTGTGGTATTGGTAGACTACAGTGGGAGAATTTTGCCAGTAACTCGGAGGTTAGGCTTAAGGGACTGGGTACTACAGTGCAGTCATTAGAAAAGGCATTGGATCAGCATAGGTTAGTGTGGTTTTGACAAGTTTTGCTCATACCCACGGAAAGAGCCTTAGCTGTTTTTGATTCTCTTTTACTCTTTCCAGTGGGCCGTGAAGTGAGATAGCAACTGAAACCATGGCGCAAGGTTAAAATTCGCAAAAAATGAACTGAACTGGTTTTGTCCCCGAGATTCCCCAGGGCGTTGATCGCGATTTTTCTTAATCAAACGGCCAGTGGCTTTCGTTTGTTCATGGTTTTTTCCTTTTTATTGTTCTTCTATCTTTTGCCATTTTGTTTTCGGTTTCAATGTTATTCGATGCTGAAATGTAGCAACCAAAATCGGAGCACATTAGTACGACGTTTGTGGTTGTGCAAGTTAGGCTGAACTGTTTGCCTTCGGTACTGTTTGACCTTAGCATAACTCACCTTTTGTTATACCTTGCCGATATTTTTCTTTTGTTTAGTGGTCAGTTACTATGGATTTAATCCGTTGATTTGCCGGCATCTCTATTGCTGACCACTATCTGCAACTTCTAGTCATACAAATCCTAAATAACATGGATACATGGCACTATATCATCGTTATACTTACAACACTGTTAGAACGTCCGTGATCATGGTCCTAAGACCCGCCCATGCTTACTACTGCGTTGTTCAGCAGTGCCTTTTGTGACATCATTCGTTAATGGTTTTCAATGGACATCACTTCTTGCAGCCCTAAATCTATTCGGTTTCGTCAGTTTTTTATCAACCTTCTTGGCTGATTTTGACATAACAACGTTCCGATTGGGATCGTCTTTCCTGTTGGCCGCGTGAGTGATGACAATTGGTCGGCCTCGCCTAACTTTGCTCTCCCTCATGACATATGCAGAAAAACGTTCCTTCGGTTGACACATTTCGGGTCGATTGTTGACTGGCAACCATCATCATCATCATTATCGTTCAGCGTTAAACAGCAAGGAAAGCCTCACTGACAGCTGCCTTTCCCCAGATTTACACGTTTATATAAAAGGGAATATCTAAGGGGAACAGAGAGTGGACCTCCACAGACGGGAAAAGATAAGATGCTGCTGCA
>LUCM01004404.1:16827-97441 GCA_008360955.1 Fasciolopsis buskii | reverse complement strand
GGGGGGGTTGTGTTGCAGATAGTCGTTCCTTTGATTGAAGCAATCCCTCTATGTTGCCTTCGGTGCTTGGATACGTAAACCCTATGCCTATCCATCATCCACCTTTCTGCGCTCTTTTAGCACAGGCTGGACAGTGTAGGGAGAAGTGACTTGGCCATCAGTCTGTGAATTGGCGTAGCGGTATGGAGAAGTTTACTTCATGCCATACACAAAATAAATATGGTCTGGAGATGGTTCAAGGGAAATTGTCCGTTTGCATTCACATGAGTTCACAACTCTAAGAATGCGTCTGTGTGTGTGTGTAATTGGTCAAGTTTGTCACACGATTAGGTTGTAGATCACTTGTTGGATAATGACAAGTGGGCCAGGGAAGTTTATGAGTGTGGACAAATTGTTTCTGAGCACATAGAGGGGGGTTACGCAAACGGATAGATACGGTTTCGGCTGTGTTCAAGATGCGACACGACAGTTCTTGATTGTCCGCTCCTAACTGTGTAGATGATGTGAATGCAAACGGACAGTTTCCCTTGAACCATCTCCAGAACGTATTTAATGTTATGTATTGGCATGAATACGAATAACTGAAAAACGAGCTTGTTCGCCTTTCAAAGGTGACACCGAAGCGGAAATTATATATATATATATATATGCATATATATATATATATATATATATATATATATATATATATACTTTCGTGCCCTTCGTTGACTGGTTTGGACCGAAGTTTTATTGGATTTAGTGAGAACGTGAGCGGATTGCTAGTCCGTTTAGGACCCACACGGTGATTCATCGGATACACATCAGAGGAAACTTCACTTAAGCATAAATAGTGGAAATTGGCATAGGGAGCTGGTGCGTACACTGACTCTCTCGACAAACGCTGGGTGACCAAATTAGATTCCCAGTGTCGGCTTTTAGGTATATTAATCGACTGACTGCTCGATCGCATTCAAACTGGCCCGAATTAGCGTTTGCATGCAAGTTCCATTGCAGGTGTGTGGGCTTTGGGCGGATTTTCTCTAATTTCCACACCCCTTTCATATGCGGATCGACAAGTGGTTCATTGTGTATTCCACAACGGAACAATCCAAAACGTCAGCCATGCACGACAGAGTGAGTTCTCCTGTGCGTACAATTTTCTGAGCTGGAAAATGAATTAAATGGTCGACATACAAAACTTGCAAAATAATAGCCATGAGCAAGTGACTCTTTTCTACTTAAATCTGAAAAAAATCTATTTGGAAGTTGTAAATGTGATTTATTAAAAATAATACTGTTAGTAGCAGCCTCATACGTCGCATCTTTCGTGGATGCGCGACAAATCGATTTGTTGTGTGTACTCGTGAAAGATGAGGCTGTATAAAGTGAATTACTCTGATACTGTTTGTCTTCTGAGGAACTTAGTTTTTCTCATCACTAAGTCAGAATGTGTTTATAATTGTATATCGAACTAGCATTCTTTACGGGGTTTATTGTGTACGGTGATTAACTCCTAATGCTAGGTGTCGACACAATATGTACCATGAGACCATGTTTTATAGGAAGATTTTATGGAGGACGTTCGACATGTGATTCATGGCCGCTGTCTCGCATTGGATTCTTACGTCGCAATTGACAAAGTCCCCTCAGTCAGTAGAATATAGAAAAGTGAAGCCAAAGATCAGCTATCATAAAAATATTATCTCGATGGATTTGTAAATTTGTGTTAGTCACAGCTCACCTAGCTGGTTTTCGTGAGATTTCGATCGCTGAGCTTGGCGTTCAGACTGCAAGCATTTGCGGTCTGAACGCTAAGTTCAGAAACCTATGATAAACATATTGTAGTATAACTTCCTACCCGCATGGCAGCAATATGATTACACATGAGAAGTTCCCGATCAGTATATACGATTCGAGAGCGATAACTCTCGCGAGTGCGGTCGGTCTGAACAGATCTCGTAAACGATAAAACAGATGCAACGAAGTAAATGCTACAAAATCAGTATAAGGCATCAAAGCAGATAGTAGAGGAAATTATGTATGAAAACAGTCAATTTTCTGCGCAGATTCACAGCTACTACAAATTTATGACCAATGTTCAACTCCAGTCCCGCAGAATAGGAGGCGAAGCCGTCATGTAAAAGGCGTTTTGCACGCCTTCGTTATATTTTGCGGTACACGTTCTGGATGGCACAATTTGATGACCTAATTTGACTTCCGAGATTCACTTGCATCCCACGAATGTAAGCAATGCGATTGGCCTTAGTCAGTTGCTGAACTAATCCCACCAAAAGGTACAACTTACAAGAGTTTTTCATTTCATATCGGCTAGCGAAATTAGTCTAACGCGAGCCTGTTCGTTCAGAATTTCCGGTGTATGCACGGCAAACGAATATTGCAAAAAAAACAGCGAGAAACATGCGTGCAGTGTCCTTGTAATCTTGCACGTAGCCTACCCATGCAGATGTAACCTCGACCTAGGCGAAATCCGGCCTGCTGTTCCCGGACTTCACACTCGCGAACCGGTGGCAAAAGGCATAGTATTCTCAAGACTGAAATCTTGGTCACTAACCGAATTAAACGAATGCCTGGATGTTTACTACAGTCCCTGCTTGCTCCCTTTTTAAAGATTGATAAAATCAGTAACTCACCAACGATAACGGAGTACGTTCCTCGTTCCATTGATCACGGAACACGAAAGTAAACGATTGTACTTAGGTACCTCCGCCCATTTTAAAACTTCGGGGATTTCTTCGAGGCTGGCAGATTTTCCCCATTTCGACAAATGGATGTTCGACTCTACTTCCAATTCCCTTGTTGAGTCAACAGACACCTCCCGAGGATCCGTAGGTGCTAAAGTCGGAGTGTCCGGCAAGCTAAACTGCTTCTTGAGGTGTTCCGCCCGAAAGTAGGACCTTTGCTCGTAAATAGGCTCTTCATTTTTATTACATAGCTTTTCAATGACCGAAGTTCTTCAACCATTACTGTCGCTTATAAGCTTAAAAGATCCTCTACTGCTACCGGAAGGAGCCGGTATTTTCGATTCTTCGATTAATTTGACCTACAATTTTTCACGATTGTACTTAAAGCCCTTTTCACTTTGATTTAGTAGATGTTACCTATTCTTATCCATTTGCTTACATTCCTAGAGTTGGGTTTTTTTTGCCTCATTATACTCAGCCACTTTTGATGGTCAGTAGATCGGGGACTGAAAGCGAAACGTGTTGCGCAGTGCCTCACCCGCCTGATGTGATTCAAGTGCTTACCAACCCTACTGTTCCTGGGTGTTCTTAGCTCGCCCGATAGTTGCTGTTCGTAATTTGTGTACACATCTGAGTCTGATGGACTTTGTACGCGTAACAGGATTTGCGTTCAATAGCTATTGGACTATAACAAAGAACGCATTAAAACCAGTGCGTCGTTCGATTCTACACACGTGGCCCCGCACGAAATGCAGTTTTGAACAGAACCGAGCCAACGATAGCTTATTGCGATGTTGTCGACCTGACTCAAGATGTATCGGGCGTTAAAATCCCATGTGGTATGCTACGCGAATCGTGGCAGAAATTCTCACCGGATAAGAGCAAGTGGTGGTTTACACAAAATTGGAGAAGCTTGTCCCCGTTTTCCGCACGGTGGGAAAGGAAAGCACAAGGACCACCTAGGCAAACTTCTGATGCGATATGCTTCTCAACTTATGCATCAAAATCGGCAGCTACCACCACAATACCAGGGTCATTGCTCCTGCGGGCGACGTGAGTTTGAGCTACTTCGTCTTTTGATGTGCACAGAAAAGGCCGTGATAAGGCTCCGGGTGAACCTTGTTGAACTGTGCCATTCGAATAATGAATTTGCGTTCCACTGACATGCCAAACCAATCGAAAGTGAGTCCAATACCACAGCTACACAAGCCTGTTGGCCAGCCTGCACGAAAGAGCTCATATTGAAGGAACCGAGATTCAGAGGCTGACGAGGCTTGCGCTACGACAATCGTGGAAGTGGTAGGGGTAGGATGAAGGGAAAAAGAAAGACTCTCAGTGAAGGAAAACAGGCTGAATAAAAGGTGGAAACTCCGAGCAGTAGCATACTTATCACTACCCACCGATTCGGTCAGTTCAGTCTGCAAGTGCGCTGCTCAGTACAATGAACACCATTGTCCTGGTTATCCTGTGCGTCGACCGGTGCAGTGTAGAGTTATTTGTCGACATAACTCATGAACAGTGATGCGTCCAGTCGCTAAGCGGAAGAACGATTAGTGTTCGCAGCCAAAGTATTTCGTTCTACCATGAACCTACTTGCAAGGCAGCATGAAATAGCTGAGTAGAAAGTCATCTACTTGGATCAATTATTCTCCCATTCACTTTTTCCGATTTAGTCGCCAGCTCAAATGAATCCCCAACTGTCAGGGTGGTGGGTATTGGTTCGTCATAATATCTACTCGGACCAGAGATCAACAAAACTGCGCCAATTTTGTGCTGATCATGCCAATCGATAAGTGGAGCGAAAACTCTGCATGAGAAAGTTGATGAATGCTCAGCGACCGAATTAGCCGACAGAATAATCAATCCGTGAGTGTTGCTCGTGGAAGACTAATGTAAGGTATTTGGTTTTGATCGATAAACGAACCTTTCATCTACTCGACTTGGTCTTTCTCATCAGAGTTGGTGGGTATTGGAGGTACCGGCCGCCAAATAGAATCGATTGAGGATTTGCGACCAAATTAGAACAGACGGCTCATCGCATTTTCTGCCTTACAAACATGGTGTCAGAGTATAGAAGCAAACCCCCTGTTAGATTGCAGCCAAGCCCGCCCCAGGCGAGTATTATCCAACTTCCTGAACCAATGGACAAGGGTGATCGAAGTCGACTATCTGACCCGAATACTTCGTCAGGCGTTCACACAATGACCTGGCAGACATAGGTGAATTTTTGTTTTTGATGCATGCAGCCTCGTTTAACTCGTTCGATCACGGAAGCCCCCAATTGGTGACTCCACATCAAGGCGCAGCCTCGCTGGGCAGCTAGTCACGGCATAATCGCACCAGTATAGCGAAAAACTCTCACCAATTAGTAAAAGTCCATTACAGCTTCTTTGCAGCATCTTTCAGTTCTTGTAATAGAACAGTAAAATGTTGTACCTCGGAAGCCGGTCGGTTTTTACAGGACAAATGCTTAACTTTACTAGCTATTGAAGTGGCTACCACGTGAGTCAAGGTTAGTAAAACTGTCTACCCACGAACTGACAATCCCAGACCCAAAACTATAGATATCCGGTTGGGTGCGGTTATTCGCAATGAGACAAAACATTCTACTAATTATGGCCACGGAGAACGTCTGTGTTACCGCTACAGCGTTCGCGGTACGGTAGCTTTAACGTCTACAGTGGTTGCGACTGTTGACAGTACGATCATAAGCACAACGAAATTCCGGTCAAAAAATTAAATTTTTCTTCATTTATATTTAAGTGCGCATGTTCGAATCCTCTCAAGGTCGGTCTACTTCCCCAGTTGGCAGTGCCCCGTTGTTCGCAACCTCAGTCCCGAAGATGATGCATATCATTGTTTCACTAACAAGGATTGTAAAAGATCGAAGAGACAATGCTCTGCTACGCGATTGCACTGATCCCTAGTCTAATATTTCATCTGCGGATCGGTCTTTGGTTATCTGCTTGAAGAACTTAAATCCGCGGCGTCCATCGTAATTTGACTACCACGGATGGACTTTCCAATAAATCATCAGGTGTGCACACATGGCGTGGCAAACTGGAATCTGAATTTCTGATGAAAAATCCGAATCATTTATCCCTTTGCAATATGCCAATGCCGTAAGGCCGAATATTTATAATCATTTTAACACGAAGCAACCCTGATTTTTTTCAACGCGCTTAACTTTGGACAGACCTTTTTCTGGTGCATCTTGGTGTGACAGTCAATTAGTCAAATAAGGATATCTTAAATACTTTTGTAGAAAACACTTCCAGACAGTTTTATCATCCTGCAAGCTAATGAATTAGTCATTTTGCATCGGAATTCGGTCTGACAAAGCCACAACCGTCTGTTCCTTAACTTCATGTGCAGTAGTCGAGAAAAGACTGGAAGAAGTTGAAGTATGGACTCCAGAATTGCTTGGATCTTCAACTGTGGAAGTGTATTCTGAAAATAATACTTTGACATTCAGAAACCGGACATTTTCATTGCAGACGATTGGTCGGCCAATCACAACTAGACTCTAATATTTTCGGGAAAGTGTAACAAGAATGTGAAAGAAATCACACGGCATGCCAGGAACACAACTCACTAATAAATTAATCAAGATAGTTCTTATTGCAATTTCACTACCAAGACTTGCATGAGCTTGTACTTGAAACTGTATGTGTACTACGTGAATGGGTTGAAACTGAAGTTGATCAGTTTAACTGTTAGAGGATCGTAAGTTTTCTGTTTTTTATCCATTACCGAAAGTCGACTGAATGTGTTAAACTTAGTTCGAACTGGCTGTTAGTAAATTCGTGGGTAAGCTGTCGTCTACCTCTTCTATCGGAAACATATCTGAGATCATTAAAACTTCGATTTTCTGCTAAATATACCGCACTATTTATTCTTAATCATCCGAATGCGTTGAATGTACCCTATGGTATTCTGATCGATATTCGATCCGATGTGAAGTGTGAATAACAAGAGAAAAGTCGTTTTCATCACACATTGAGATCTCGGATCGCAAAATGTCTACGCAGAGGAAGCGGTCTCATTTCACAAAGGTAAAGACAAATGAATTAGGATATAGGACACGGGGAGCGCGATAACATATAACCTAATTTGGAGAGTCGTAATAATTGGAACTACAGGCTTTTTGGTTGCTAAGACGCCTACGGGTAGCGTTTGGAATCTGTCGGACATTCTTCTTATTTTCTACCCTTTGCTCCCTTTAATAATGAAATAACAGTATACGTCACTTTCAGGAAAGCAACTCTGTCCAGTAAAGAGCTGCCAAAGGGACAAGTTGATCTATCGTGTGATGATTCTAACCTACGACCTTCAGGTTGAAAAGCTGGGGGTGTTGACCACATGACCATCACTGGCCAAGTTGCTCCCTGACAGGGAATCGAATCCGAGACCTCCACGGGACAAGCGGAGCCAAATCGGTCTGTTTTTGACAGCTATAATGTGTACTAGATTAAATACATATTTGGTGCCATGCCTTCAGCTATTGTGAATAATCACACTGGATTAGCGGGTCACGTGCCTGGACTCACGAGTGATTTTCCAGTTTGTTTCATGCGATGTCCGAACATTTGTGTTTACTCTGTTGCACTCCGGTGCTACTGATCCATAATTAGTAGATATTCAATGACGGGGAAGCTTTTCTAATTAGAAACACTGGCATGACTGTACCAGTGTAATGGAAAAATTAATCAGACCTAGTAATAGTCATAGTTTATTGTAAAGTAGCTTTTGTATTCAGAAGCAAACTGGTGTATTCACTTTCGCTGATTATCTTCTCACCAGTGTTATTGGTTCCATTTGAGCATTTTTTCCATTACTTTGGCTTGTTCGTTCTTACTGGCTGGTGTGAGGCCGAAAACTGTCACCACACCATACCATATCGACTTCACATGTGTTCAGAAAACAGCTGAACTGCATTTGGGCTGGGAGTGTGCTTTGATTTTATTGGTTTGAGAAAGTGAACTCCACGACGGAATATGTGGGTCTTAAATTGGTCAACTAACTCATTCGTTTTGTGAATTGCAGGTTGTTCGAAATGCTAGATGACACAATTGCGAGAATAAACCAAATCGCTTCTCGCAAAGTTGAGTTTTCACCATAGAACAACAGACGAAAATTCGGCCACACCAGTTCTGGGCCTGTTTGGCTTTCAGTTCTGACATGCCTGGTAACCATAATAGACGAATAGCTTTCTTAGTTTGGAATTTCTTAAGAAGCGTGGAACGCAGTGCATAATATTGAAAAATTTTCCGTGAATGCTCTCCTATTTGGCTTCGGGCAAGGTAACGAGATATCCCAGGTGGATGAATAATTACACATTTTAACGTAAAGGTCATTCAGACAATTGTCAAGCCATTGACATTTTCAGCAGACTTATGTAAAATCATCTGATTTCCAATAAAATGATGCAAGAAAGTACAAAAAGTACATTCATACTCAACACGCCCACAGGGGATGCACCCGGGGAAAGTGGCATTTTTATTGGGGGGGGGGGCGGATGGAATCTGAGGCTAAAGACAAGGCAGTTTGAACCATATGTAATAATCGAGGAATGTCAAGGTCAAAGGACGGTTAGGAGTTTAGACCAAGATCAGAGATCGATCATCGTCCACGGAAGCGTGCGTATTTATCCCACGTGTATGTTTACTTGTGTGTCGATTGTATGGATCCCCATTGTGTGACGAGTGTGGTTCATCATATCAGAACGCAATAGTGAGTTGGAAACTACCAGATGTGTCCATTAAATTTACATGCCCTAATTAAACGAATAAGATGGAAGTTGAGGAGATTCCCGCGTACCGAAAGGTGCTGCTATGGTGGACTACGTGTTTACCGGCGGAAGAGTGAGGAACGTAGTTGACGTCTAAGTACTATTTTTCATCAACGCCAATGCCTGACTGGACAATAGTGCATACGAAATGCTCTTGGTTCACGTCTGCTTTTTCCTCATTCCTTATGAACCTGGATACTAAGGCTGGTGTAAGTTAGCGTGGGAATGGTTAAACTTGCTTTTGAGGTTCGTATTGGGCGGATTACTGATAGGCCATTGGTAGCGCAAAACTCCGCCTTCCTTGTAGATATCTATTTGCGGCGCGATAAATACGTCGGTCGACGATATCATCCCGAACCGTTACACACCGATCCAGCATGCGGGTGACCAGGCTGTGAATGGTTCCAATTTCCGATTGCTCTCGCTCAATCAGAACGATATCTTGTAATTTGTTCGCTTTGTAGCAGATACATTCCTCACCAATGACCCAACGATATGGCGGGTATATTTCTACTCACATTCCAATTGGAGCTGTGAATCAACTGACTGACGAACTTGTTTCTTATTACATCCTAGTAAGATTTGCTCCAAGCTGAAACAATGTTGACACGTTGTACGTCCTCGGTCCCAACAAATTCCAGTGAACAAAATTTCCGCCACATTCAAATAAATGAGCAGAAAAGACCAACAGAGAGGATTTGAGAACTTTGTCGTTCAAAGTAACAACATAACTTGTAAATCGATTTGGAAGTGCGAGTGACAGAACACTTGGCGGGAAAAACCACACATCCGGAATACAAATGATCGAATTACCCAGGGTGGGTCATTGGGTATGTGAGAAACGTGACTACAATAGACGGAAAATGCTTCTACGGGAGAAACTTATGAGAATAGGTTGGTTTCATGTATGTGAAACTTTAAGCAATTGTAATGACTTGCTGTACTGTTGCTGAGTTAAAAAAGGAAATGGAACAATAAGCCAGATGAGTAGTTTTTAGTGGCTTGTCCAGCTGTGAACACCTTTCAGTCGTAAAATTCATCTACGAATCCTTAAAGAGAATTTCAAAAGCTCATTTCAGTTAGATACTGTGACGAGTTTTCTGACTCCGGGAATTTCAGTCTGACAATTCCCGAAAATGCTGATACTCTATGTACGCAAAAGTATGATGGGAAAAGGGTACCTATGGTAAGTCTAGGCCCACGTCACATGATGCATTCCGGTACAGCTTCGCTTCAACCTCCGTGGACTACCAGCCAATGATAACTGTGTCCAAAGGGGATTAGGAAGTTCAAACATGCATCGAAGGCCATTAGACCGAATATATTCAACTAGTCGAGATTCTCCCAAATATTTATATAGACGCATAATTTGTTGCGAAACTTTAAACGTGTTTCCTAGCTGCTACAAGATTCTCACTGTCTTCAGCTGGATATTTTCGGTCGGAGTCAACCCAGCACATACCAGTAATCCGTATCCGTGTGTTACTGCTAGCGAATGAATTCCGTATCACGACTTCAATTACGAATACTAGGGTGTTTCTGACTGTGAGATGACTGCTCGTCTTGATAGCCTATCGAATTGGTTCCAAACTGTCATACGTCTCACTTGGCGTCTACTAACGAAGTCCTACACACAGTCTTATTGTGACACAAGCGTTCTTATTAAATTGAAAGGATGAAGATGCATGCCTTGAGCTGTTCACGAACTGATTGGTCCTTGGTAGTCAGTTTGATAGGCTATAGCTAAATCCTAATTGGAAACCAGCCAAAGCGAGCATCCGAAGCAGATGGCAGTAGGCTCACCGGTTGCCGTGGCCGCGGGTGTACTGAGCACCCGGGAAATCTGGCCTCAGCCGACGGGTGCACGAATCGATTACTCAGCCATCTGGTTTAAGGATCCCGCTGTTCGTCCGGTCACCTCGCCCATTAACCTTCAGATAGCTGAAGGGTTGGGATGCCGCTGCCCAGAAAAAAACCGCTGGTTTGCCCTAGAGAACCGGTCGGTATTGAGTACACAAAAGAACCATAGATCGCATTTCCAAGTCGCCAAACTGTTTACGAAATCGAATTGTATACCCTCTGTTGCTTGCACAACACCCCCCAAGCTCGTCCGTTTTCCTGCCTTCCTTCTCTTTCCAACAACAAAACAAACAGTAAACAAGCCAACAAACAAAAAAGTTCCCTGGTGCCTTTTCCTTTCCGCTTTCACTTCTTCTACCCTATCCTCTAGACTGTGCCATATTCTATGTGGCACGGTTAGAAATCAGATAAGAATGAATATAATCATAAAACAATAAAGTGCAATATAACTTGGACAGACGCGGTTCACCTGTCTAAGAGCTCTGACTTGAATCTGACTGAAAGTAATATATGGCGTTTGCGGAAACGAGAGTCATCTACACTGCGAATGCGCTACAGGTTGCCATAATGGCAAAATCGGATCAACCTAACAATGAAACTGCCCAGAGGATGGTAAACATTAGTTTGTTACTCTAGAGAAAAAAACTAGTTTACAAGTGTTTCATTTGTTATGCGTGAAAAGGCGAACAGAAAGCAATTCCAGAGATGGCTACATTTGTTGGACTGATGGAATCGTGAAAACTGTTCGACCTCGGTGAGATTCGAATCCACACATGGACGTAGCCCACACAAGTGTATGTATGGCATGGGCACTACCAGCTGGGTTACGGAGCATTAGTTTCATCACAATTTGACTCGGAAATGTTACTGATTGATCAATCAAAATGAGCTCTCAATTTAGTAAAGTTCTGACCCTTGTTTCTTCGAGCTACCTCAAGAAATGAAAGAGCAAGATTTCAAAGGGTGGTATTGGGTGAGAAGGTAATTGTAAAATTTCGGTACTTATCGTGGCCATAACAAAAGGAAAAGCAAAAGGAACAATCATGGCAACTGTTGCTCCTATTTTTACTGGTATTACGATGAGATCCACAATTACGACGGCCATACCACCTCCATTTCCATCTTCGTAATAACCATGACAATAATCATGATTTCAATATTACTTTCTCCTTTTTTCATTTATGAAACGGCAAATGCGCGATGTTTCAGATGCAGAGCCCCTAATTAGTAGTCTACATAATGGAAAATCGACCGGTAGTAGGAGCAGTTGAATCGTGGACTTTTGTGTCCGAACGCCACGGCGGTAACCGTTAGATCAGCACCGACCGGGAAATACGCTGCCCACAATCTCTAGAACGGATGAAACAGCAATAAAGTGCTTTCCTCCGAGATCTCTTATTGGAGAGTTGTTACCATATGATTAATAATATCTGTGGATCGACCGAGTTGTAAAAGCGAAAACCTAAAACACGTCAGTGACAATCGTGCTAAAACGTGGCTCGCATGAAAATCGCCGTCAACTTTACAGATCATTGCGAAAGTTTTTGCCTTGCGAATCGAGTCAGTCACTTCCACATTCAGCCTTTCTGTGAACCTAATTGTAGCATATGAGTATTCGGGTAAACCTGTCCCCACGTACTCCAATCAACGAAACAAAAGCGCCCGCCCCATAAAGAACTGTCAACCTTTTAGAGATTGGAAAATTCCTCAATTACAATTAAAATGCTTAGCGACGAGTAGAATAGTGAGGACTTTCATTCACTTCCCCTCACCTGCGTACATTTGAGACATCCTTGGTCCATATGACAGTACTCATTCGTGGTTAGTTAGCCTTAATTTGTGGTTTTTGGTCTCCGCTTTTGGAATTTTTTTGTTTCCATTCACGCTCTTTGATCTTTAGTGCACAACTGTTTATTGGATAGCAGAACAAAATGGCCCTGTTAGATGTGCTTACCGATATCACAAATGATTGACTATCCAACTAATGGAACGTATCCGACCCAAGGTGAAATACGAACGAACTGATTTCGCGCCGTGGCTCACCACAGAAGACGTGAGCAAATTTCAGTTGTGCATCTATTGGACCAACTTCTAATCCACCGATCCATAGATGGTCTAATAAGTCTGCTATAAAACCCGAACATTCAAATCGATACTAACAACCACATGGACGTTTAACAGTCCACCAGTGGAACGTTGAGGTTGTTTAGTGAAAGCACCTGAAGGAATCACAATTCAAGACCGCTAGTATCATCTGCATGAGACAAGTTGTCCCACTGCGTTTTTGGGCGTTTTCTCTTTTAACTATGACCCTAATGGCTGCTATACTTCTAACAGTAATTGAATGCGTCCTCAGGAAAGCAGATGCGTATTAATAAATTTTGAGCCTTGTTGCGCCGCTTAGTAAGCTGGCAGTCAGTGAAGCACTGAAAAAAACATGATCTAAGGCTCATGAGTTACTGTCAAATAACCAATAGAAACACCTTAGTTATGGCCGGGATGATTCTCTTCACGGCCCTGTTTCTTTCTCGAGGTAATCTTCTAACCCTCCTTCCCTCCCTCTGAAAATAACGTAATAATGAAAATGCGGATTTTGTGGTTCACATGTCCGGGTCCCACTGTTTTCCTTCGAAAAGCCCAACCTAAAGCAATCCGAATGCAATTTCCCGTGGATACCGCTCAACAAGAGTATGAAGGTGTGCCTTCTTGGTTGTTGAGGGGATGAAGCAATTTGTGAATGCTCATCGGATGGTACGGTAGGGATAAGGGTCGCAGATGCGGTGCAGTTTCGACGAGGCTGAATAGTTATTTGTTCGGGTATCCTAGCCTTATGTTAACTTGGCTGGTTGCTCTCTCCTTTATCGTTTTCCCTATTCATATGCACTTTTAGATTGGTACTAGGACAACAGAAATGGACTGAAATTGGAGTATGAAGTAAATATGCACAAACACTGGTTTTGCTTGTTTGCAGCACGCGGATTCGATCATCCACGGTTCACTCAGAGTTGCGCAAACCTGTGCAAACCCGAAAAACCTGAGAGATCCAGGATTTGGTCAGATTACCGCAATTTCCACTTGATCAGGGGATTGTGCTAAACTGAACTGAGCTCTTCACGATAATTCACGGACTTATGAATCGAGATTCTCCCTAAAATGGGAGTACGGGCGTGCGAGGTACGATGAATTCGAATGCACCCAAAGTTCAGGTAATGGTGAGAAAGCACCCGCTCAATGTCTGCTATTGCATGCGATTCAGTCGTTTCATCTTCAGACAGTATTCTTGTTGAACCAAACGTCAAGTGACAAGGTAGAGTTAGTATGTTAAAACGAGTCCAGTTACCGTTTTTCAGCTGCGTGTGACAAATACGATAGTTTATATCCTGAGAAAATGAGTCTTGCACCAGCCAGCGTGAGAAGATTGAAAATCAGATTCGTGTACGCAAGTTCCAGTTGTTTCGTTTCAGTCGTGAAAGGTCAACATACTTGGCAGTTTGATAGCTCAACTGCCCTGGTAGATACAAGTCAGGTGACCTTCACTTTGGTGAGCGCTTGGTGAGTTCAACTGAATAATCAGGAGTTATGTTGATTTTTCATGATTTCTGTTCGCAAAACGGCACATAGCGTCAAAAGTAAGTGCATTTGTGCATGTCCAGATAGACAAATTCGAAGCGTGCGGAATCTCCCACTCATAGCTCACTTCTAAGAGCATTTTTGACGTGGTGCGCTGTAGGGATGCCAGTAACCTACCCGGTTTCTACACAATTTCCCCTAGATCAGTTGACTTAAAATGGTGAGATTTGATAAACCGATGGATGTCTCTCGTTATCTTAGTTTAAGTAGCTTTAGACCTCCATCCATTGTCCTCTGTTGGCAAGTATTAGATTATCATTTATAATCGAATCCCATAATCTTCACTCATGCAGACGCGTAACGTAAGTACATCCCAATATCATACGACTGGATAACTAACCATTCGGGTCAAAGGTAGCAGCATTTCGTACCAATTTTACCATTTTTCACCGCTAGTTCAATCTGAGGATAACAGCATTGGACACCTGTCCGAAAACACTGCCTGGAATCATTCAGTTTGATTTCGTTGTCTTTCACGTTTGTGTGATTGTTCAGTACAATTATAAAAAAAGGTTTAATCCATAAATTAAATAGTATTGTACTGAACTAATCGGTTCCAAAGGGGCTGCGAGAAAACAACGGGGTTAACATTATTTGGTGCACTGCATTTGTGTGATGAGTTTGCGTGAGTCACGTGACGCAGTCCGGTACAGCTTCGCGTTGACCCGCATCGACAAGCAAGCAATGAGAACCACCACCACAAGCCCTCGTAAAATCTAAACATTCCGCGAAGGCTATTGGACGGAATGTATTCCACAGCCAACTGGGTGTCTACTGGCGATTCGTATGCGTCCGTTACTGTGACTGACCGACTTCCTTACACTAATTACACGTCCAAATAATACAGTTTACTATCACAACCATTGTGTATTTTGAAAAAATGTAACACTTTCTGGAATTTCACATCTCTCAGCTGCGCAGACCTGTGATTACTGTTCACATAAACAACGTGACACTGTACGGCTTTGATAGTGCTGTCGCATATAACCAGCCATTCAGACTAGTGGTGACTCGCGAACGAGAAGAGCGAATACCCCGCGATTGTAATTGGCGCATAGTTGTTCCGAGGACGATGTTTGAGTCTAGTTGGTACTTACACGAATGTGTTATAGATAAACACGAAGGTGCTACCCGGCCTGCGTGATCCTCCTGCTGCCTTCAGTTGCATAGGTTGCGTTTAGAGCCACTTTGACGTGTTCCGATAATTCGGGTTCACGCGGTCGATTGCGTTCCGTCCTGCTATTTCATTCATTTAAATCCAGTGATGATGATTCTGTGTCATCGTCACACAAATGAATTTCTTGCGGAAATTTGCATGCATTGTGGCCTCCACCAGCCCTTGCACTAATTCGAAATTATTGCTATTTATACATCTTACTAGTTTCCATCATCGATTGGGCTCAGACACTGGTACACTTCATGTATCTTCTGTTCCATCCCGACGAAACAGTCGTGTTGGCTGGCAGGGAGCTTTCAAATAAAGCTTCCTTGTAAAGATGTCCATTCCCATATTGAAGCTATAGAGGCAGACAGGACAAAGCTTCTGGCAAGAAGAACAGTAAAGGTGATATATCGACAGACAGCAACCGTTTCTAGTCTGGAAAGTTTGATGTCACTTATTTGTTCTCTAAATGGACCTGACGACCTGGTAATTTAGTGTCATCCCAGATTTTCTTATCATAAAGGTACAATCATAACGAACTCATACATAGCCAATTTTAGCCTACAACATGACACCTTAACTTTTCGATTCCTTTTTGGAATTTATTGTTCCAATTGTTAAGGTTAATTGACACATTATGGTGGGTGATTTCAGTCATGCACTCATCCCACTAGAGAGTCAATTTTGTCTGACAACTGTCTGCTTTTCTCCCGCCTGAGGAAGCGCCCGTTTAGGGGCAGTCGCGACCGACTATCTTGAATTAGTCTCCGTGAAATTGCGCGCGTCCAATGAAGTGAAGTCAATATATACAGTCGGTCTGCTTTCCATTCAGTCGGGTGAACAAATCGGATGCAAGTTCATCCTAGTTATTTTTACCGCAACAACTTTACTGTGTTCTTGAAAGTCTCTTCACCATGCATCTTCTTGTTTCTATTTCGAACTTTTGCTATTTCCGACCTTCCACAGAGACTGACAATGGCATCGTTGATATTTGCTCTCCCCTCGAAAACTTGTTCATTTCAAATAGTCGTATCCGTTCCCAGTTAATAAATTCCCTGAAGGGACTAGATGATTATTGTTACAAATCCGTGACAATTCACGAGTGTAATACAGGTTGAAGACGGATGCCGTTTACTAGACTCCTGTGGACAGGTACTCGACTGTTATGCTGGAAGAAAAAGGTGTATACGAAATGTGTTCCAGAGGTCTGCAGTAGTAATCGCACCTGCATCCCTCTACTTATCGAGACAGTCATAGTTGTACAGAATGATGATATAGCAGTTACTGTTTTGTCCAGAAAAGAAACGTTTAAGTTTCGTCGAATCACTAAAATTACCACAGGGTTAGGTCCAGGCAGCTTATCTTCACCACTTCTAAGAGACGGTGCAGTGGTTCCGACTGATGCACTGCCTTCCCCAGTTAGCCCATCACTAAGCCCGTCCTATCGCTGCAGATCCGTCACCTTTGATCGGTGGTGATCAAGCTGATTGGATGAGGACTTTTGGACGTGAAGGTTGCGGGTTCGAGTGCTTCCACCGCCGGCCGACTTCCCCACGCGGCAGCCCTCTGTTGTCCGCGGCCTCCTCTTGAAAAATGATGCACTCTGCTATTTCATTGATAAAGGGACTGGAAGATGAAAGATAAGGCCCGGTAACTAAACTACTTTATCCCAAAGCCTTTGTCCAGTTGTCTTAACGTCTTCCGGTCCCAAAGTGACAACACGCACTGTTCTTAGCTGTCCGCGTTCTTTTATGAGTCCTCCTGACGACTCTTTCAGGTAGCCTATAAATCTAACAAATCTGCTTTGATCGTCCTGTTTATAAGTCCCTAAATACATCGATGAAGTCAGTACTTTGCGCTTTCTTAGACTATTCGTCTACATTCGATTTCGTCCCACGTCTCTCCTGCTTGACAAACTGGAAACATTTGTGTGTTCCGGGCCCTTACTAGTACGGCTGTGTGATTACTTTCCATTCCATGTAAGTGGCCTATAAAACATCCAGACCGTTGGTTAACAATTCAGTCATACATCGGGATATTATTCTTACTCCATATCTCGTCTGTACGCACGTCAATGACTCACTAACTGGTGCCTACTGCCACTTATCTAAACACTGCAATGACCGTACGCCCAACGAAGCCGTCTCTATCAATGAAGACATTCAAAGATTCGGCAACAACTTGCTTACTACTTACTATTTTTCGTACAATCACTTTCTTACATCCAAATGCATCTGAATGTTTCGAATATCTGTGCTTTCTCCTCCAGTCAGTCTACCCATCTGCACCGTCGTTCATTAACTCAGAAATGCTTACCACGGTTGATTCGAGGGAATATTCCGGGGTTTGCTTTCGTAAATTCCGAGATCTGCTTTTCATATTCTCGCCTTTGCAAAGAACCTACGTGGAATATCACTCCAAATCAGAAAACAGCGATAGTATCAATTGGAACCGAGCACTATATGCCGTTTTGCAAGCCAATGTGTTTTCAGAGTCCTCGTTTGTTGTTCTCCTGTCAGTTTCCTATGTTTACACACGAAACAATCTAATCTTTTCAGCCGTACGTCTCTCACACGACTGAACGAATTGTCTACTACACTATACCATCAACACCTGTCCACATGTGCAAAGCTTGCTCACATGATACCTGCAGGTCCCACTCGTTCTCTACCGGACGATCGCTCAAAGTGTCGTTTTTCACTTCGGAACCTATTTCTTCAGGACGTCCACTGTCCTCTGTGTGACACGTATCCTGACAAACCGGGACCGTGTTTCACCCGACTTCCTGATTAACCTGTCACGAACACCCAGATCACTCGTTAAACGTATTTTTCTTCCTATTGTCTTTTTTACGAGGTAATGGTTACAAATGTTCGATGTGATTACTGTTTTTGACAAAAACGTGGCCGTTTATATGAACAAAAGTTTAAACAGCACAATGTAGCAATGTAATCCAGTGGAACACAGAGTTTTTGAGTGTGATTAGCTTCGTTCATTGAAAACAATGCTGCCGTGAACTGGTCGATAGGTGAACAACAAAATTTATGCTTCTTCTTGTTTTTGTTTTTGTTGTTGTTATTATTACATTTTCCCCTCGCCGTTATTATCTTTTTTTATTATTTTGTGTTGGATTTTGTTTCTTTTCTAGGTTTCCTGTTGGTGATATATAGTTACTCCATAATGTCACAATCACGGGAATTCGACGTGGATGTGGCTATCTGAAATTCACACTCGGTTGTACAATTGGGGAATAAAAAGAAAATCACTTTTCTGTGCACATTTCCAAGCCGCATGTCGACTGAGTTGAAGGAAAATCGTGAATGACAAAGTGATAAAACTCAGTACGATTATCCGAAAATTGGAGACCTATTGTATGATGGTGGGTACAACTGCAATGGTTAGTTGAACTTTGTCACAGTTTTGTCGATCGTAAGTCATTGACTCGGTCCATTTACTGTCAACAAACACAGAACACGTTCACGCGCAACCTTGAGAGCGTAGATCATTCGTCGTATCTCCGATTGATCCCGTTCTCTGGCTCGATTATCCGACATGTAACCAAGTAGCCGCGGATGGTTTGTGTCACTTATGTGCCACTTTTAGAAGTACGTCAAACCGTGGATACCGTGTCACACGATAAACCCTCTCGGATTACTCGTGACCCGTCGTGAAAGAGTTGTATCGAACTGCGCGACTACCAGACTCACACCTTGCCTTCGTGTTTATTGCACACTTAATTGTCAGACAAAAGTGTGTACTGTGTCCTCGATTTGGATGTGTTTTCGACAACGACAAACATAACAGCGATGATGATGATGATGACTACGACAACTGTAAGCCTATTTGCAGTTGCAAAGGATGACCTTCAACTGGATTATGAACAGTCAAACACCTGACATAATCAAAATTTCATTGTTTTCAGGGTGCACCTAAGTTAACCAATCAATGGATTGGTTGGAACTCAATGATTAGAAACACAGACCCATCGAGCGCCTAACAGAAATGAATGTGATAAATTGGATGGGAACAATTTATAAAGGATGACCTAGTAAATTCATAAATGAATCCCGTATCGGGATATCCTAGTTAAAATATCTTGATTCTCACTGTCCTTCTCCCCGAGATCTATTTCTGATTTCACACGTGCAACCTACGGCTGGATGTTCGAAGGCAGATGGACAGAGCGGCTGCAAAGGCAGTGTCCTTGTGGTTTCCAATATGGCGGTAAACGGTTGCACTGCAGAAAAGATAATTTCCAAATCAGATGAGATCTATCGTTGCACACAATTTTCGCATCCTATCCGTAACGGACCCAAAACGTATTTGAGATTCCCGGTCATCTAGAACTGGGGGCTTACTCCACTCCGTACCGAAAAAACTTACGGTCTGTATATCTTTTTGCTTGTGTCATTCACAGGGTCACATTCTCGCGCCACATCTGCACAGGTTTATCAGGTGTAGGTATCGCCACTGGTTCCCATATTTGGATTCCTTTTGTATCTGCTTCACGAGAAGAGACATCCCCATTCAGTTCTGCTGTCCATTCCAAAGAAGGGAAGTAATCCATATGTGGTAACTACTGGGTGATCAATTCAATCGATGCGACCGCAAAGATTTCGGTTGCTTTTTGACTAAACTGTTCCCATGATGTAAGTAGCCGACTCATGAGTTCTTCTCTATTACACAGGAGTGGACAAAATATTCACACTGCGCTGAATATTGGAACACCAATATAAATTTCAGCAGCCAAATGGCAGCTTGCTTTAACGACTTCTGGACCATCTATGACTCCTGGACCACAACTCAGCTCGGTGGGATACCCGACAGACGTTTACTTCTCCTGCAAGGATATGAAACGACCACTAATGCAACGGTCCGTATGCATAACGAAGAACATTGGGATTTTTGCATTTACTGTCAGCTGTCTACTGTCACAACCAGCGACTGGGCCGGTTTTTTCACGTCAGCTTGATCCGATTGACGTATTGCTCAACATGCTTTGAAACAGAATGTTCATTGAAATGTTTGACCTGGTTCCATTGGTTTCTTTGTATGTGCGGCTAATGTTGAGATGCGTGCTGCATTCTGCCGCATCACTGTTTGCAGTAATGGTACCTCATTCCCCCCCCCTATTCGTTTTGGTTTTAGCTAGACTCGTTTGGCTCTTCACAACACTTCTGCAACTGAAAACGAGAATATCCGGGCCCCTAATGAAGCTTGAAGATAGTACTCTTGTATCGAAGATCTCTCCTTTTTTCCCCACTTTCGTAGGGTGACATGGTTTGGACACTTCCTACGGTGACCAGATATGGAATCAGCAAAATCACTCTCACCTCTCCGCTTTCTTGGTTGGCACAGTCATCTTCATGGACAAATCTAAATGTCGATCAGGACCATGGAAAAGGATGTGAAGCTTTTTGGCTTTCGGTTGGCTCGTAGACCTCGGTAATGGAAGAAGCAATGGACCACTATCCGCACTGACCTAGTCACAGACTGCTGTGAGTGGTCAGCAAAGATCCGAGAGATTCATGGGGCCGACCTGTCCTCCGTCAGGACAAAGTGTTGCATATAAGTAAGAATCATTTGTGTAATACACGTAAATTCGTCGCCAGTCTGACTAGATGAATAAGAAAGCCCACGATTTTAAATCGGATTTGCATGTGCACACTTGTTCTCGAAGTCTAATGATTTTCTTTGAATACATTTTCACAATGTCATGCGTAGGTGATGTGAATGCGCTGAAGATTGCTAAAGCTGTCATTTCCATCAGGGGAAATGTTAAGCTCTTGTACTGCCTGTACTTGAAATCTGTATACAAAGTTCGGCCCGCCACAATAACCAACGGGTACGAATTACCATCGGGCACTGTACCCAACCTACGCAGTTGAAGACAACTAATGTACCACAGAAGCTGGGAAACGCCTTCAAGTTTTATTTACAACTCATATGTTTATATGCGAAAAAAAGATATCCGGATTGACAGAATAGAATCCCATCCAATGGCCATCGAGGAATGTTTGAAATTCATGACCGCCCTTTGCTATTGTTCTCGTCGACTGTTTGTCTACAGAAGCGAGTGCGAAGTTGTACCTGACTGTATCACGTGACTTGCGCATAAATCCACAATAGTCCCATTCCATTCCATTTGTATGATGCTGTATCATTTGTTTTTTAATGTTCAGGTAGTATATCCATTGTTTTCCCTGCACACGAACGCAGATATCTGCCCCACTTTATTGTATGCGCTATTTTTGGTGGTAAGATGAACGTTATGACTGATCAATACAGAATCAGTTAGTGATGTCTGTATTTTGCGAATTTTCAGTTACTTCACATAATTAGTTGGCTACCATAAGTGACTACTAGAGTATCATATTTTGGGCTGTAGACATTCCATCTTCGTAGTGGACTTTTAATTTTGATTAATTGGCGTAACACGCAGTCTCCTGAAACTAAAGTACCTTCCCCATGTACCAACAAACGTAAACACATGGTGATGACATTCGTCTGGTTTACTTTTGCGTGAATTTCGCAGCTCGTTGCACAATCATCTTGAACAAGAATTTAGATTATTGGTCGTTCATTTGACATCTGCCTCGACTCGGTTTCACGACATTTCGGTTGTGTCGCCTATCACTGAACGACGGTAATGATATTAGTAACGAGTGGTATTCATTTCGCTAATTGTCGCGGACGCTTCACAAAGAGGTCTGTGTCTAGCTTTAAGCTTTTGAGAGGGTGGATGATCCCGTTTGGTTTAATTCGCATCCTGAACATCCGCATGAAAAAAGTCCGTGATGTGGCCGCTTGATCAGCCCCATAGATTGAATCATCTGATGGCCATCAATGCAAAACATTGCCTGTAGCTGATGTCAACTGTACTAAATGCAATGTGTTTAGCTGAATCCCTATCAAACGATTTAATCGCGGAATCCATTCGACCTTAATTGGTACGGGACACTTTTGGAAACCATCAATCTGTAAACCTGAAGTAGTTTATCCAAGTAGGATACGATAAGTACTAACGTAAAGCATCGTGTGATGTGTCGAAAACAAACATAACCTTGGGGTTTATGCAACTAGTCGCCTTTTTGATCAATACAGTGTCAGCCTATTGTGGAGGTAGACACGGAAGCATGGGATGGAGAGGGTAATCGATCCCGCAACACGAACCAATAGGAAGTAGTTGTCCAGAGAAGTACCAATGACCATGTCAGAAGCTTTTCCCAAAAGACGATGACCTAGGTGTTAACAAATAAGGGCAGCTTAAGTAGAGCTCAGTTACGCAACACGATTACCTTAGATGAGAGCCATAGTTCAAGTGGCCACTCACAGAAGTCGGACCAACAAATTCACAGGGGGGACCGAACGGTGTTCAACACACGGCGAATCAGATAGAGAACGCTCAGCTACTTAGAACAAAGGTTTGCAATAGAACAGTTTACATGTGATCTGGAAGCCGGAATTTGTTTAGCTGCGCAATGAACATGTGAACCATCTGTTCGCCTTCTTGTTACAAGACACCATCATTCTCTCACTGGTAAGAATGATTATGGCGATCATGTTGTTTTTGTTGTTGACGGCTATTATTCCTAATTTTATTATTATTGTTATTAGTAATGCTGTGCTCGCAACCCGGGTGAAAATGAAAACTGAGAATTACAGAAAAGGAAATTTATATACTTGGACCGATGGAATTCACACAGTCCTGCATAAACAAAATTAGGTTGTTTAAAGTTCAATACGAGATTAACGCATCGAACTGGATGGATTTCCATTAATTAACAAGTAACCACCGACAAATCGTCAGAAAATGCTCTAAGAAGATATTCTAGTGAATTATACTGTTAAATTCAAAAGGTGTTGCTTAATTTGTTTTTCCAAATAAACACGTTTTCTCCGGCGGCACAGAATAGTTGAGTTATAAAACTTTCAACGAGTATTGTATTAGTAGTCTTAATTCAGTTGAGAAATAACAAAACGTGCACGCGCGCAGGTCCCTGAAAGCAAAACTTGCTGGAATTTTGTCCGCTTTCGTGTGAAACCTGAACAGGAAAACGAGGAGGATTTTTAAGTGATATCGGGTGCATATTCTGATGCGGTCTGTCACGATTGGCTGCCATTATCGATTTTCGTTTATGCTGACAGCCGCAGCGAGACACAATGCTACACGCGCACGCACACATGTTCACTAATGCAGACGACCAATCCGGAGACTGGCAATTTGTCCTTGATTTTGATGGGATCACATGCGTGCAATTATGAAGGTGGAAGTTGTTTCACCCCCACGTGATGGTTCCACCTGACTGAAGGGTGATCCCACGTTGCCTGACACAGTCGAAACTACTGCAGGGCTAATTTATTCGCTAAATTTAAGGTAAAGCGACGTGGCTTTACTTATTCAGTGGGAACCCGTCAACTCTTTATTATCTTTTGAATGATTTCTCCGTTTGCACAAAAATGTGCGAGGGGCATGACAGAAAGTGATTGGTAGCAATGATCAAGAAAAGTCACTAGTTGTTGTTAATCCAATTTTTTTATTTTAATTCACCACTTAGACTAATCTACAAAGTGAGCCATTCACACTGGTTGGATGGTTTATTCATATTTTACCAAATTCATAATACTTATCACGTTTTTCTGTGGAGATTACACTATGTCATAAGCTTTCATCTCCATTTCATCGTTTTCTAGGTACCTACGGTGATAGACGGTCCACTACTTCGCCAAGTTAATTCCTCGA
Source organism: Fasciolopsis buskii (assembly GCA_008360955.1). Taxonomy (NCBI): domain Eukaryota; kingdom Metazoa; phylum Platyhelminthes; class Trematoda; order Plagiorchiida; family Fasciolidae; genus Fasciolopsis; species Fasciolopsis buskii. Next base: position 73,571 of record LUCM01004404.1, on the reverse strand, counting down.
TCAGTGTAAACTGTTATCGTTTCGTCACCAACGGTTTCTAGTCAGTTCGCTGGTATGTAGGATGACGGCCTTTTATTTGTGCCGTGAATCTTGTTTTTCGGTGACCTAATTGGTTTGATCTGAAATAACACACAGTACCCTGAAATATGTCACTCGAACCTTACGGAGTGTTCAGGTCATCATAGGCCGGCTGGCGGAAGTTTTTGCATGTTGGTCAACCTAACCGTGCTCCGAAATTCGAAGTGATCTAAGAATGTTATAACTGGCCTTCCCTTTGATCCTTTTACCCCCATGAATATGAACCTGTTGCCGGACACGGCATATTTTACCATTCTTTGATTCCCTGAATATCATTATGAAACTTGGTAAAAGAATTCTCCGTAGCTGCCGGCCATCATCTGGTAATTAGCCTCTGGCTACCTCGTAGTCAATGTTGGCTGTCATTTGGTATCTAATAGTCGTCTTTTATCGATTTCAACATTCACGACCAAGATTAAAATAAACTTGTCTGCATATTGAAATCACATCTATTGTCGGAATTCACACTCGGTGGGTCATACAGTTGGCGGTATACTTTGTTCGAAAAAGTCTACTTATTCCAACATAGGTCACGGATACTAAGACCAAATCGGGGCCACCAGGTGAGGGAGTCGGAGCCCATGAAAAACGGAGAAAAAACCGGTAATGCTAGTAACGATTGTTACTGCCAGAAATGACGATAAGAATCCCATTCTCGAATCTAACCCTGGAGCTGAAAAATTAACAATTTTGTCCAGTTTAACTTTATGACCCAATAACCGGGGGCTGATGCTCTCTGGTTCTCGCTGTTACTTCACAATAAAAAACGGTGACACAGCATCCGTAAGGGAATGAGTCAAACGAATTAGTTGGGAGAGGAGAGATTTCGTATGCGAGAAAGCCACTGATTGCGGAATTCACCCATATTGCATATTGTCTTCAATCGCTGTGTGAGGAGGATCCGTGAATTCTAGCCCAGGACTCTAACTGGAACTATGTCAACCGGCTAACTGGTTCATGTCTCCACTTTTCTTCACTGGCATACTGATGCATCTTCCAGCGACTGGCTGTCTCGGAGTGCAACGCGCACCGTGGGAACATGCTTATTGCATGATCCAACCAGACTAACCTACGTAACTTCAGCTCGTCCTGTGTAGATGGAACCGTATGGCCCAGCAGCTTGTTCAGTGCAACCACCGGTCCATACCGTACCTTGGGATTCCGCTTCGTTCCCCAGTTTGATCCAGGGAGTTTGACCAACCCCAGATGGCCTGGGCAGTCCATGTGGTTCAGAAACTTAGGGGTTTATAAACGTGTTGAATATAATTCTCCCAATTCGGCCTTCAAAAAGCCATAGGGGCCAGACGGTCCGAAGGGCCATTCAACAAGTGAGAAGAGCAAAATACAACAAAGACCACTGAGTGACTGGTTATTTACCAAACAAACACATGATTTTATGTTCTTCCAAGACCAGATCGAACTTGTTCATACGTTCTGTTGGCGTGGGCTGGATACGTGTAAATATAATTTCGCCATACCAATTGGTAGTTTACATTCCGTCCCTTCATCTCCCTTATCAGCTTCGTTACACCAGATTTTTGCGGAAGATTTCCGCGCTGTGCTGAAGAAGAACTAATATGCAAGTGCTAATAACGATTAACCTTGAACGGATTAACACTACTGAGTCCGAAGGAATGTGCATAGCCACTTTTTGTGATTCACTATTGCCTAAGGTAGAAAAGTAAACTACCAGCATTATTTTTGCATGATAGACACAAAATTCTGCCGTTGTACACCTAGATCAATAACAGTGCACTGTTAAATTCCCCTCATAGACAGTGATTTTTCTATTATCCTACACTAAGTGTAGCCAGAATGAATGGTTGTCGGGAAAATCAAAAATGTTTTCCCAAATTCTATGGATCGTCCGGTCCAGAGTTATTGTAATGAGAAGACTGGTAAACGACCAGTTATCGAATGCTCAAAGCCACTCGGTACACAATAAAATTACGGATACAAACAGCAACACATCAGAATCACGTGGCCACGAACATGTGTACTGATGTGCACTTGCGCGTACACGTGAGCAACCAACACATGTACTTTTAGACCACGTGACCTGCCGGGGACAGCGGACAAGTGATTATCGGGCCACTTGTTTGGATGATACGGTCAATGCATTGACCAGTCACTTATAGGAAATCGATTGGCACAAACCGGTCATATTCGTTTACTTCTATGGTGCCGTCTCTCTCACCCATTGTCATAATGTGTGTGCATGTGTGTGCATGTGTGTGCATGCGATAGCTTGTCCTAACCACGATGTCCACCGTAAGTGATTTGTTGGATAAATATATCCCTCAGAGGTTGATTTAGGCAGAGTGCACAATAGACTTTTTGAAACAACTTACCCTATAGTTTCTTCCGATTTCTTGACTTCCCTGTCGCCCCGAATAAATAAATTTGGCTAAAATTTCGAAGAACTAACGCTTGATTTGCACTTTCAATCATGCTGATAAAGTTCTCGTGTTTCATCGGTAAAAATGTATATAAGATTGTTATTATATTCTGCTAACTATCATGTATATATATGCTCACCCGCGCACGCAAAGACACAAGAATTCTGTTAGGCTGTTTTTTCCCGAAGCAACTGAGGAAGAAGTTCCCACGAAATTATGGCGAACACCTTCCTTGTGAGATTCCTATTTGCACCAGTCCTCAGATGATAAGTCGGAAGACCGTGTTTCAGCTTTCCACATAGCTCTAGCTACCTTCTCCGAGAGAGAATTAAGTTGGGAACGCCAGCCAATTGCCACAGTAACGTGAGAAACGGAACTGCATGCCCAACTCTGGCCATTAGAGGCTTCTAAATTTGGGGCTGGCTTGACACCATCATAGCAACACTATAACAATCACTGACATTGTTAGGAAAACTAGGCGTAACAGTAGTCTAGATAAAACGTCAAACTCCAAATCTCAATGAATCTGTGTGAAACGAAAACGGGCATATTTATTGTAAGGTGATCGATAATTCCAAATCATCATGCGCGGTGAATATAAAGAAGTAGACTATTCAGTGCTGTAGAAGAACAGTTCAACCATGTTTTGCGCAGTGTCGCTTGAATTTTACTCCTCGAAAATCTGGTCACGTTTCTTCGGAAGTTAGGTGATCTCAATCACTGGCCGATACGTGGCATTGAGCACTGAGCTCAAAGCCATGCTAAATAGAATCGTTGTAAGTTCAATGTGACAGAACTGGGTGTCTGTTACACAGGCTACTATGACCCGAAAAACTCTATAGTCAGCCTCTGCGGTTCTACCGTGGCGTGACGGCTTACGTCCCTCCGTTACCTAAAAAGCTTTACATATTTATCCCAAGCCGAAGACCTAACCATGCCTGGAATGTCGATGAATGTAAGCGTGTGCTGAAGGAGTTCCTTGGTCCCGCGGATTTGCAGTTGTTTTACGCAGTGAATTCAGTCGGAAAAATGAGCAGAAGAACAGTTGATCAAAGTGGAGGCGAATTCATTCAGCCATACTCCCCGGCCTTGCGGTCAGGTTCTTGCCAGAACCAAAGACATTGACTGAGCACTCCAATCGTTCTCCTGCTTAGCGTCTGGAATCCCTAGAAGCACCCGTCCACAACCTTCCGTGATTCGCGCTAAAACAATAAGCGACATGCTGCATGATCGCCGCACAGGTTAATCAGGGCTGCGCTGCCCATTGCAATGAACTGAGGGATACGGGTAAGTACGCTTCGGCTTATAATTTTCGAGGTGGGTTGACGTCCCAATACAGGTGGGTGAGAGTTTTGAGTCAAATGCTATGGTTTGGATTGTCAAAGAAGAACCTTCTTTGGGATATGAACAGCCGTAAAGTATTGCTCATACAAATTGCTTAAACGACCTTTAGCAGGGAACCGCCCTAATTTCCGTTCTTCTGGTTTAAGGGCAGGGAAAGATGACAGGAAGAATTGTGGTTCCACACGTTTTGCCTGGTGGTAGCACAAGAAGAGGAGTTTAGACGCATTACATAAACCTAAGGGTTTATTTAACATAGCTGCATTCAATGTCCGCAAACGCATCCAGGTAGGCCCACAAAGTGCCGTAGCTGGAACCCTAGAGACTTCTAACGGAGATGTGTGTCGTGTCTCCGAAATGCGTATACAACAACCCGCTTCCATAATTATTCTTCACAACCCAGATACAACCCCAACCTCTCGCCACACTCTTCGCATATGCGGTAAACCGGTTTGGAACAATCGTGGTCGTGCTGTTGTCGGGATCGCTCCGAGCCTACGAACCGAATTTACACCGTTGGACTGCATCCCAGTGAACAATCGTTCGTGTGCAGTTCCCTTGGACGGCTCTCTACGTGTCAATAAGAGTCGATTGAAGTATCATTGTTTATTCGTCGTATCCGTTCAATCCCACACGGATTGCAGCTCCCCTGAAGTTAAAAACAAGTTCTACAGAGAGTCATCTTGGTTACTAATCAGTGTACGTCCAATGGACGTTGTTTTCGTCGATGGCGATTTTAATACCCAACCTGGGTAAGTGGCGGAGACGAAACGGCACATGGAAGATCGATTTTCTGTCCCCGTCGATCACACCAACATCACTGACCGCCTCGTTCATTTTTGTTCTAACTAAATACTGTCCTGATGAACATCAACTTTCACGATTTAAATTGACACATGTTCACCTGGAGCCCTCTTTCATCTTCATAGTGACCGATGGCTTGGATCAATTGAGAATTGTCCATCTTTGTGGCCCACACCATTGAACTCCGACCACGTGTTGGTCGGAGCTCGCTTATATTTGCTCCTAGATCGTGGTAACACAAGGACGAAACCCGTGCACCCTCCGCAGTTGATTCTGGATGACAATCTTCGACTGCGGTTCTAATAGGAACTCTCAGTGCACTTTTCGTTTCAACAAAATTCCCAGAATCCTTGTGAATAGTGGTAGCAAATCAAGGTAGCCTGGCACTCACTGTCAACTGCCATGCAAGATTTCTTGCCACACAAACCCCAGAAAGGGTGGATATCCTGTTAGATGTTCGCAGGGCAGTGATGGATAAGAATGTGTAGTGATATGGAAAAGACTGTGGTTATCGGAAGTGGTAGCAAACTTTACCAACTGATTAGGAATACTGGTTCACGGTCAGCCGAGCGTGAGCGAAGTGATTAAGCAATCTGACGGTACACTGATTCACTCTCAGCAGTGTCGAATGGCGAGTTGGGTGGAACACTCTGGGAAGCAGTTTCATTGGCCCACAGCCATAGTGAGCCTTCCAATTATACGTGCAAATGACCAAATGCAAGTGGGTACCTGCCCTCCATCGGAAATGCTGGTTATTAAGGAGGTGAGTATAAGGCCTTTGGACCAGGTGGACTGTCGCCATCCTTTTTCAATGATAGTGTCGATGTGTTAACACCACAGCTAACAAAACTCCTGGGTTAAATCTGAGCTAGGGAATAGGACTGACGTGAATCGGTGATTATGACGATTTACAAGAAGGGTGATCGATACTCACGTGCAAACCACAGAAGTGCAAAAGGCTTTTTCAGAACTGGATTGGCTTAAAGCTGAACCTTGGACTTGCAGGGGAGTAACTGGATCAGGTTTATAGATTCAGTTACTTGTGTATTTGTATGTCACCTTAGGGTCGTACGTTGAACTAATTGTCTTAGTATATACAGAAGGTCCAGTTGGGTTCTGCTGATTTGAGGCATCTGTGGCATCGGCGTGACATCCGGTTATCGATCAAAGGTCGAGTATGCAGGGTAGTGGTGAGGTGTGCATTGCTCCGCCGCTCCGGAGCATGGCCGTTGAAATCGAGTGTGCTAAGACTTTCGGTATTTGATCACCGTGGCCCTCGTAATGTTATTATAATTTTGTGAACAACTCAGAAATTAAGCTTAAGGTACTGTGTCTAGGGTCCATTTTGTGGAACAGGCACTAAGTCAGAATAGGTTGACATTGTTGGGACAGGTTTTGAGCATGCCCACAGAGCGGCTGTCTCGTTGTTCCTCGGAGAAGGTAATGGTTGAAAAACGAGTGGAGATAGCCAGTAGACGACATGGGTAAAAGTATGGACGCTTAACCGGTGTGGTGTCCCATGTAGGTGCAATTAGACTACAGGGTTGGAGTCCACGAGATCCCCTGAAGCTATCAGTGTAGACAATTGATGATATGCTTCAGTGTAGCGGTCAGTGGCACTTCTGCTTTCTAAATCTTTATTCTTCCGTGTAGTTTTTCAACTTATTATTTTACAATCGATCTCCTATTAACCGGTTTTTTTCTGTTTCAGCAGATGATGTTGTGGAGTCACGTCCAAAAACAGAGCACGCTGGTGCAAGGTTAACGATCATACCAACTGAACTCAGCTGAACCGATGATTCGGATAATGGTGACGATGATGCTTATAACGAGACAGGTGATCTAGGAGCAGGGATGACCTGTAACAGCTACCATAACCTATCTAAATTCAGGGGCATTTCTAAAGACTGAATTCTACAGGCGAATAGACTAAGCTTAGCCGAACCTCTACTTATAGGATTCTCCCATCGTACCTTAACAACACCACGATAGCGTCAACGTCAAACCACCAAAAGCCTTCACACATCGATCCGCACAGGTTTTCTTTCCAGATCTTATAGTAAGATGGAAACTACCACTACAGTGAAAACTGGTTCTTTGATCAATAATCGAACTTCCCTTCCCGACGTCACAGATGCCGTGAATTGATAAATGCCAATCCAATCTTCCGAATACGCAACAACAACCATTCAGATATAACATCTTCCAATGAGATGCAACCTCTCAAGTAACAAAACACATCTAGTTCACCTAGTTCCTTATCCGTGAGAAAATAAACTGGACTTCGAGTCAAGTGACTTCTAAGGAAGTGTCCGATATCAACAATGAATGTAAATAGTTCTTTAATGGGTACACTCGTATATAAAGAGACTATATCAAAACTCACAACAACTTCATCGTTTTCTAGCTCAAAGTCTTTCAGCATATAGGCGAATTTGAAAGCGTCATTGATACGACTTACCACTATCTTCTGATAGAGTTTTAATAATCTACTGAAATATTTTCGTAATTCGTACGGTCCACAAGAAGTGCAGTCTACAATTGGACGAACGGATATGACGGATTTGTGGATCTTTGGTAAGCCGTAAAATCCCACAGGTTTGCCGGTTTTTACCGTTAATGCGAACCACAGAGATTTCCCTAGTTTTGCTTCAAGCCAGATAGGTACTTGCTTGCATGGGCCTTTAATTTGTTCATTGAGGCGTTCACTTTCCTTTTTCTATTTTCTCATACGGTCCATCCCGTAGGTGCTCGACGACTTTTGAGTCGTAATCCAATCTGTTTAGAATAACTGTAACTTTCCCTTTGTCCGCTTTAGTGATATGGATTGATCGATCTTGTTTTAGGTTCGTCAGTGCTTTCCTTCCTTCCGTTGTGATATTTGAGGCATTTGGCTTTTGGTTCCTAAGACTAGTGCGTATCCTCAGTCTAGCTTGATTCGCGTTTTCTTCCGTAAGGTTCGATAAGGCTTGTTCCAGTGCTGGCCCAGTTTCTTCGACCATCAGCGATTTTCTCTGGAGATTGAAGTTCGGACCGTTTTGTGGTAATTGTAACTCTATGGATGTCAACCGTCTGTTGGATATGCTCACCACGATATTTTTGGTATTCATTACTGTAGGTTGTCTGACTTTTGATTTCGTGTTTTGCGAAGTTAATTTGGCGAACTTGCGTTTTTTGTCGTGTTTGACATGTTTTGAACGCACGTAGTCGTCTTTGTTCATCGACGGTTCGAACTTGGTCGAAGATTTCCGCTGGGAGCAAATGATTTAGACAATCATCAATATTCCGCATTCTGAAACCTACTGAACGTATGTCTAGTGTACAGTCGTGAACACGTTGTCGTAGTAACTTGCGCGAGGCAACCAAGGCAGCTTTCCCAGATGGAGCTGAATTATCCGGAGGTCTAACAGCAAGAATTTCGGGGATAATGTTATACTGAAGACAACGTTGATTGGATGTGCGGTGATTGATCCAGTTGGCAATCCATCAGTTATTTGATTTTAAAACTTGCCTTGAGAAAGACTACCCGCGGTAGTCGAAATGTTAGCGAATTGCATCTACCAACAACGCTGTGTTATTGTCATTATATCACTTAATAAAAAACAGTACATTGCGCAACGATTTTTCGATACATGCCTTACGTCATTCGGTCCCGATATTTACATCTTTAATCTGCTTCTTATGTTCGTCCCGATCCCGGACACTTGCTTGTCACGATAAATGCTTTGAGAGCTCCAACCCTCATTGACTGCAATCTAGAAGCGAATCTTATAGTAAGATGGAAACTACCACTACAGTGAAAACTGGTTCTTTGATCAATAATCGAACTCCCCTTCCCGACGTCACAGATGTCGTGAATTGATGGTTCCACCCAACTTGCCATTCGACACTGCTGAGAGTGAATCAGTGCACCGTCAGATTGCTTAATCACTTCGCTCACGCTCGGCTGACCGTGAACCAGTATTCCTAATCAGTTGGCAAAGTTTGCTACCACTTCCGATAACCACAGTCTTTTCCATATCCCTACACACTCTTATCCATCACTGCCCTGCGAACATCTAACAGGATATCCACCCTTTCTGGGGTTTGTGTGGCAAGAAATCTTGCATGGCAGTTGACAGTGAATGCCAGGCTACCTTGATTTGCTACCACTATTCACAAGGATTCTGGGAATTTTGTTGAAACGAAAAGTGCACTGAGAGTTCCTATTAGAACCGCAGTCGAAGATTATCATCCAGAATCAACTGCGGAGGGTGCACGGGTTTCGTCCTTGTGTTACCACGGTCTAGGAGCAAATATAAGCGAGCTCCGACCAACACGTGGTCGGAGTTCAATGGTGTGGACCACAAAGATGGACAATTCTCAATTGATCCAAGCCATCGGTCACTATGAAGATGAAAGAGGGCTCCAGGTGAACATATGTCAATTTAAATCGTGAAAGTTGATGTTCATCAGGACAGTATTTAGTTAGAACAAAAATGAACGAGGCGGTCAGTGATGTTGGTGTGATCGACGGGGACAGAAAATCGATCTTCCATGTGCCGTTTCGTCTCCGCCACTTACCCAGGTTGGGTATTAAAATCGCCATCGACGAAAACAACGTCCATTGGACGTACACTGATTAGTAACCAAGATGACTCTCTGTAGAACTTGTTTTTAACTTCAGGGGAGCTGCAATCCGTGTGGGATTGAACGGATACGACGAATAAACAATGATACTTCAATCGACTCTTATTGACACGTAGAGAGCCGTCCAAGGGAACTGCACACGAACGATTGTTCACTGGGATGCAGTCCAACGGTGTAAATTCGGTTCGTAGGCTCGGAGCGGTCCTGAATTTGTATCTGGGTGACGAAGATTGATCAGGGAAGTGGAATCCTGTGTGTGCCTTTTGGAGACATCTTCATTACGGGGGTCGTCCGCATTATCTCTCGATATTGGTCAGCGGTAGGGGCTGCAATGACCACTGAGCTTCTCACCATGTCATACTTTGTCAACTGTATCTTTTATGTAAGTGGGGGTTTGAATGCCGATCGACAGCAGTTTGGAAACATAGTTGTATGACAAACGATGAATTTTACTCATTTGAAAATTTTACCTGTAGATTTCCTCACATTCCGAAGACTCGCATTACAACTTTCCAAACTCCTCGAAGCGCTTGGATGTATGGAGTAAATTACTACGATTTATTTTTTGGATTTGTACGATGAATCTTTACGACGAAACTGTCTAATTTGTGTCTGACTGGTTACACCGAGCACATGATGTCCTAGGATGACAAATATATTCTCTATTCGACTGGACATGAGCTGACAAATTGACGCTTTCGATTGCTCCATTTAGGTCAGTAGCACATTTTAGCCTTAAAATGTGATTAAAATTTGAATGCCACCAAACCCACATGGATTCAGTCTTTACCTTCTGGTAAGCTGTACTAGTTTTCTACCAAAATTGTCCCGTTTCTCGATCGAACGAACCAGTGTTCTTCGAAGGGGTGTCGGTTAAATTAAAACCCATCTTCGTCTTGTTCTACCTTCTAATGAAAAATCATTCAATCGATCGTGTCGATACAGCTCACGGCAAATGACTCCTTCGTTTTTTTACCGACAGACATGGACGGCTAAGTGTGGTCAAATTTTGTTCTTTGTTTGCGTGCACCTAGTTAGTTAGGACAGGACGCACCTACTACCAGGCTAATGCCAGGTTGAGTCGTCCGATAAGCAGTGGACGGATGCGTAAAACGGTTCTATCACGTGCATGATGCATGCGCATACATTGGTCAGACATACAGCAAACAGATTGGTTTGATGAATGGTGTGTTGCAATGGAGGAATTTCGTTATCGGTCCAGTCATCCGTAGTTGTGTGAGATACAGTAGCCCCACAACCCATAAATCCCGGACATTTGGTGAACACGGTTTTTCAAATAACGGATTACAGGAGATAGCTCAAGAGGCCGGGTCGTAGTCCCATGTGTAGCCGACTGCACAAAACCACAAATTCAGCGCTTATCATACAACGTCGATATAATGTGCGGTCCTGGAAACTAAAATGGATTTTTTTAAATAACCACGATGATTGTATTGGGAGAGATACAAAGGGGTTGTTAATTTTCGTCCAATCTCGAGCCCTTGAAGACTGTGGATATCGATCAAAATTAGTCGTAACTTCCGTTTGTCTTATTGTAGCGAGAAAGTAAGCTTGGGGTTCGCACGTTTATTGTTCACCGAAGCAAGTCCCGTTTTTCGGATCTTGTTCAGTTGTGTACGGTGTTCTTTTCTGAACTATATTCGCTGAAGGATACATAGTCTTCGTATCTGAACGCCCTGGGCTCGATTTGGCAGTAAGGTGAACACCGTCGCTTTTGATCTTTTGAACACAGTGTTCGTCCGACTTGTTTCAGCATCGACTTGAATTGTAGCCCGCGGCTAAGAGAACAGTGCTTTGATTTTTTGTCGGTGAAACGTTCTTTGTCTGACATGGAAGGCTTTTGGGATAGTCACTGTAACCCCCCCGGGCACCTCCTCATGATTGGCTCATGCCACGCAGTCGATTAACACTTCCATCTGCCGAAATCGCATTATCGCCTAAGACATGATTTGAATCTCATCCCTCTCTCCCAAAAAATGCGAGTGAAAGCAAGTTAACAAATTTTTATGTTAACAGCCAGAGCGATGTAGGCCACGTGATATTCCATGTGCCTGTAAAAATTTTCACGTGTCTTTGTGCATGTATGCATGTACTTCTATGCCAGAGTGGGTTTTGATACTTTTAGGGGAAAAAAACGGTCAGTCAAGTCCAGGTGCTGATCACATCGATCCAGCTGACGGACACATGTACGTGGAATAATGGGACTCAAATGGATCTCCGTCAGCAAATAACCGACAGTTGGTTTACGCGGTCTGACCTCTACGGCAGAATTGGTGAATGGCTCACTGAAAAGAAGAACACTTCAGTAAATGCCTGTCCGAGCGTGCAGTAGGTCGTCTTAGCTGCAACGAACGAGACACCGTAATCGTCAGTTCAGTTTTGTAGAACAAGTACTACGACCGTTTTGCGTACACAAGGGAAGAAATGCGTTGGTTCAGTTTTGGACAAAATGATAGCAAGCAATTCAAGGTGGGTGCTAAATAAGCTAGCGATCAATCTGAGTCTATTGCAGATAGAAGGATTTGTAAAATAATTCGAGTAACTTTAACGATCTCGGCAACCACTAGTGGCAGAGGGGAGAAGCTTCACTGGGAAGTGTGTACGTAGTATGTAACAATTCAAAAATGAATATAGAAAAACTGCATACCTCCATGACCCAAGGAGCTACACAGGATGGCTTATCTCTCCCGAAGATCCAATTACGCCCGGAAGGTTAATGGGTAGAGGTCTGAAGTAGTAAGCTCCTGGTCCTCCAGGTTTGGAGTTCATTTGATCTGGCTGCTGAGCCGGAAAATTCAGAACAAGAAGAATTGATCTAATTGTATGGGAGGCTTTACTCCGTCAATTACTGTTGCCGTGCAGTCAGGTTCTTATCAGAACCAAAGGCTTTCGTTTGGAACCCTAAGCGTTTTTCTGCTTAGTGGCTGGACGCCCTAGCAGCACCCGTCCACCAATCCCCATGAGTTACACGCCTACAAATAATTCCATACTGCATCGGTCGTCGCGCACGATACTCAAGACTGGGATTCCCATTGCATCGAGTAGATTGGGCAGTGATAAGTATGTCACTGATCAAAGTTCCCTCTCTTATGTCTCCAACCAAATCTCTGCCTCTTCTGCCTACCCATTGTATCCCCGCTGATAACATGCCCGAAACTCGCAACGGTTCATTGTCAAAGAGCGTAGTGAATGGTTTTCAACATGCTAGCTCACATCTCAAGCCTCGTCAACCTTTAAATCTCGACTCATACAATGTGTGCACTCTCACGCAGGCTGGCCAACAGGCCTGTTTGGCTCTGACAATAGACTCACTTTCGACTGATGTCTGCTGCGTCAGTGAAACACGAATTCAGGATTCGAGAAGTGTAGAGTAATTCAGCTAACTGCATCTAATGTCCCGTCAAGGTATTCCCCGCACACTTCAGGAGACAAAACAGTTCAAGCTGTGAGTCAACGCGGTGTAGGAATAATCTTGAGTGAGAAGGCTGAACTGGCTCTTTTACACGGGATCCCAGTAAATACTCGCTTGTGCTAAATTAGGCTGCCTGGCACGAATGTCCGACACTGTTCGCGTCGCACAGGGACATTACACTCTAACTCAACAGGTAATCTGAGCCAGGTCAACCACAGTGCAGTAAGCTACCGTTGATGCGGTTCTGTACAGAACTGTAGATCGCAATGGACCATGTACGTCCAATCGGACCGTGCGTTAGTTTTAGTGCGACTTTTGCTGGTGCTCAATGGACATTGACGCGGACTGGTCATTGGACGACTGTCTGATTCCGATGTTTGCAACAGGTTTGAATAAAACTATCCGATGAACTAAGAACCTCGATGAGCGGCAGTGCAGAAGGGCGCTGGGATCAAATCAAACAGGCGATGCGCCTGACATCAGGTATCGCCTGGAGTCTTAGATCCAAAGTCCATCGGACACAGTGGATATGGCAGGGGTTGTTGAGCTTAATGGGGCAAAAAACGCCAGCTCACTAACTGCAAAGAAGTGAATAAGATTTGAGAAAACACAAGTTGGCGAACAAGCTCGTTTTTGAGTGATTCGTACTCATGCCATTACATCACTATATATATCTTGACAAAATATTTTCACTATAGGAAGGATTGGATTAGTCATTTACAAATATGGGTGGGGAAGGGATTTGTGGTGTTAATTGTTTTGTTGTCTAGGGTTTGTATTGGGACGGGGGGTGGGCCAAGGGAGTTGAAGTGCAACCACAAATTGTTTTTGAGAACAAAGTGGAGGACTGTGAAGACGGATTGCGACAGCTTCCGCAGTCCTCCACTTTGTTCTCAAAAACAATTTGTGGTTGCACTTCAACTCCCTTGGCCCACCCCCCGTCCCAATACAAACCCTAGACAACAAAACAATTAAAACCACAAATCCCTTCCCCACGCATATTTATGTATGACTAATCCAATCCTTCCTATAGTGAAAATATTTTGTCAAGATATATATATAATGATGTAATGGCATGAGTACGAATCACTGAAAACGAGCTTGTTCGCCAACTTGTGTTTTCTCAATGTGCTCAGTGGTAATTTTCAAGGAATTGAATAAGATTTGTCTGCAGCGTCAGTTGGCGATAAGGCTTAAAAATGACTGTGAAAACGGGTAGGCTAAGGTAGCCGAAGAAATGGAATTAGCAGAGGCTGATTCAGGTAACAGTCAAAGACCGTTGAAAGTTGTGCGCGACGTTGGTAGCAGACGAATTCAGTTAGTGAATTCGTGTGCGATAGAAATAGATTGATCACGTATGGGAGACTGTAAAACTCTACCGTTGGGCTAAACACTTCACGAAGCATTTTGGCTTGCTGCACTCTAATATAGTTAGTTGGGTGACCACAGCTGGATATATCTGTTGACCGGCCAACGAAATGCGAAGTGGACTACAATTTTCGACTGCTGAAGAAGAGGAACGCAGTCGGTCATGTCGAACTCCTTCAGTACTTTTCAAACTGGATACAGAAGTCTGAAAAGGCACTTACCTTTTCCTTCCTCGATTCTTGGAACGAGGAGCATTTTCTGTTGTCTTGAGGTGAGTCACTGATGGCACCTACCTTCAAGAAAGGCACACGGAGTGATTGTAGCAAGGGTCGTGATATTAGTTTAATTTCGATACGTACTGAATTGACTTCGACGCGAGCTGCGCCAACCAAGTGGAAAAAAAGACTCCAACAGAAGGGAAACATTCAATCGGTTTTTAAAGCCCATGGGTCTATACACAAAACTGGAGGTATCCCGATTGGTGGAATGCGTTCCGTCCAATAGCCGTCGCGGAATGCTTAGATTTCACGACCGCTTGTGGTTACGGTTTCCACTGTTTCCCTGTCTACGCAGACCAGCGCGAAGCTTCACCGGACTGCATCTAGTGACCGGCACGTAAACTCACGACAGTTGCGTATGCTGAACACTCGTCTGCCGTACCGTGACCTAGTTTCCGTTCCTCCCACGAGGTGGAAGAGGCCAGATAATGTGGTAACGTTGAAAGAGAAAATGCATAGCGACTTTAGGTGGAGTTAGTGTCTCACGTCTTCATGGTTGGAGTCCGAAGGGCCCGTCAGTCAGCTGACTTGAGACAATGAAGGATATGGCTGCGAACCGTGAAAGTTGGAGACCATTTTGTCATTTGCTTTTAAACGGGAACATGTTCGTTTGTATAGTTAAATTTTATTCCATGTGTTAGCTAATAAGGCTTTCTTTTCTTTTTCTGCATTTTGTGTACCCACTCCCGGTCGCTCTCGCATATTCACTACTTCTGTGGCAGTGGCCAGTGGGGATTGCCATGCTGTTTAACGTTGAACTCTGGTGATGATGATGATGACGATGATAGTAATTCTCGTTCGGCTTTGATGCATTTCATCGACTAACTAACCTGATCGTATTAGTCACTGGGCTTTGATTGGTCATCTGTCTTCTCACACCTTGCGAAAAAAGGGGATAGACTAGGTGCCCTAATAGACGGACGAGGCCTGTCCTGGTTCCGTTCACGAGGTGTATGAGAAGACAGTCGTGAACTGTTGATTAATACAGCCAGCTGATCAATGGGGTTCACGAAAGATGAGCAAGATTAACCGTGTCTCCTTGTTGTTAAATTAAAATTATGGTTTCTCATGTCGATGTTGATTTTTCTGCATTCAATTTTGAAATAGTATATAATGCCCCTATTGGTTTCTTTTTTATTTCTAGCGATCGTGCAACACTCAGAAGTGCATTGGATTTGTGTCGTACTTGCTTGTCAGACGGGCAAACAGTCGTAATTGGCAGCTGGTTGATCTTTTACAAATATGCTATAACAGCGAAAGTCCATGTACTCACGACCTACTTGATTCGGTCCTTGTTCCTACGGTCTATCGATCAGCTGTGCATATCAGTCGTCTACTGACGTACGTTGATACTTTTCCACCACGTGATGGCCGGTTCAACATGGGAGTGAACTGAAGGGTTTTGAAGGTCGCTTAGCTATATTGCTACGGCATTTCATTCAAACATTCTCACCTGATAAAGGGTGTCTACGGTGTACGGCTTTCTCACTGCGCAGTTACCGACTGCACAACCGACTATTAGGCTCTACTAGTAAGCAGGCAATTACCTAACCTATACCATGTCAAGAGTGAATTCAGAAAAAATAAAGTCGAACTGAGAATCTGTGAAGAGGAAACGAGAAACTACAAGGTCACTCTGAGAACACAGGGGTACGGTTGACCTATTTCGCCTTTGGTGCACCTGACTAGCCAAAACTAGAACACACTTCGACTGTCTGATAGACCAAATGATGATGTCTGTCTCAATTTTTTTCAAAAGCATTGTGAGAAGAGAGAAGACCAATCGTGGTTTGGTGACTAACACAATCAAAGCAGCCAGTCGTGGTGGCCAAACGGATGAGGTCGTGGCGTTTGGACGTTGAAGGTCGCGGGTTCGAATCCTCCGACCGCCAGTCAACTTCCCCACTGAGCAGCTCTCTGCTGCCCGCGGCCCCCTTCCTGAAAATTGATGTGCATTGTTGTTTCATTAATAAAAGAGGTAAGAGATAAAATATATGACGTACTGGAGGTGAACCGGATTTACCGCAACCCTTTGTTCCCAAAATGAATTTGTAAGTCCTCTTTTTTCCTTCACAGTTTCTCATTTCAGTGTTATTTTTTCGACATTTGATCTTGAGATGGTATAAAGACCTTTTTTTCACTCTATAGTGTTGCAGCCCCTCAGCTGATCACGACACTTGGTAAGTAGTTAACCGATATAGACAACGACCGAATCCTGATCTGTTTGGAAATTATTGTCGGTCGGAGGTCGATGAATAGAAGAGTAAAAATCAGAAAATTCGCATTAAATAATCAGCCACTGGCAATCCCGATCCAAAATAGAGAGAGTCCGACCAATTTGAAAAACGTCCGATGATCTGGCAACTGGCATAGAGAGACGGTGGGTAAAATTAGTTTCACTTCCAGTTTTTTTATATCAGCCAAGAAATGATTAAACTAAAAAAACTCCTTTAGGAGGACATATTGATTACCAGTGCTAATCATAGGTTCCTTGCCGAAAAGCTGATCAAATATAGCGGGCTGGCGTATGTGTGTACTCTAGATGGGCATAAGGATATGAAGTAGGGAATGGTCGAGATAACACAGACGGTATCGGAGATAAGATGCTTGATTTGAATGTTCCTGACAAGTTTCTCTACTGTCCGGGCCGTAATAATGTTGAGCCTTGTTGAGAAGGCCTAACTTGGTGGGAGGTATCCGGATCGAGTTACCGGGAAAAAACTCTGTCTTCATTCGAAGCTGTCGTGCACTGTGGACGTCTGTGCGTACAAAGTAGAACCCGAAGGAGGGTCAGCCATAGCAAAAAAACATATTGAATCTACCAGTTCGCCAATCGCCAGTCTACGAAGTGGTGAACAAACGCAGTGTGGATAGACGAAAGTGACACTGCTGTACTGCAAGATGCTGACTTCAATCTGATTACGTCAGTGCTTCAATGTGGATATAGTATTCCACATATTGTTTATCCAACAGCTAGCACGGTGCATTTTTAGTCTGTGCAAATTCGGGCAGCAGGTGAGGCAGAATGGAATAATTTTAAACAGACAGAACAGCCAAGCTCGTGTCAGTCCAGGGAAAAATGAAAGAGAAATCTCGGCAGTAGAAGAATACCACGAAAAAATGTGTTTCTTTGCTCTTGTGAGTTCAGTTATTCACATCACATGGTTTGAAAGTCGTCCGAATTTGTTTGTCCAAATAAACAACCGCACTAGACTTTGACATTTCCACCAATTCCATCTTCTCGATCAACCGACTGTAGTATGGACAGATTATCGGTGGATTCATTGTCTGCGGCCCCTACGGGAAACCGGTCGCCGAGTAGAGCAGTTGCAAAAGTACTAATTTCTTAGTGCATATCGCCGAAATGATTCACGTCGTTACAGGACTGGATTTAGAGGCTAGCTCGTTAAAATGTGAAATTGTAAGGTGAAATGAAAAACGATTAAATTTCATTTCTAAAAGAGGTGTCACAACTTGCTTGACTCTCCCGCGGCTTACATGACCTGGTAACCAACACCAATGACGACTTGCCACTGATTCTAATTGATTCAACCCTAGATGATGTACGGTTGAGGTGGTATATTGGAATAGAGTCATCCAGGCACCCGACAAACAGTCGGTCTGTCTCTCGGCCGCTACCAGATAATCAGTAGTGGACAGCGCTTCGAGAAGGCCATGGTGACCTAGAATTCACTTAGCGGTGTCACTAGCCTTGCGGAATTTGATTAGTTGTTAAAAGAATCAACCGGATTTTGACGACTGGAAAATATTTTGTGTAGATTTTTGCCCACAATTCTGTTCCCTTAAACTCTTGCATAAGTGCCTCGCGCGAGCCTTATAGTTTTTTTCAAAACGACTGTCGCTTGCTGACCGACATGCAATTTTTGATCTGTCCACTAGACACTTTCTTTAGGAATAATTTTATTCGGAAGTTACCAATATGATATCTGCAAGTAGTGTGTTGGGATTGTTGTAAATTTGTCCGTCTGTTTGTTCTCCAGACTGCATCTTTCGCGCACAAAACTCAGATCATCCTGTTAAAATTGCACTCGGGACGCAGTAAGCTCGCGAATGGTTGTCAGATATAGGTGAACATCAGACACAGAACGGGCCAAGTGGGGCGATTTGTCCAAACCACTGGTGAAGATCTGACGTGGTGGATGACGGGGTGGCGAAGCATTGGTCCAGAAGAAAGTTTCCGGGTCTAAACCCTGCGCATGATGGTAAATGTGACGCAGTGATGACTTTCACAGTGAGCGAAACGCGAGTTCGCTTCTTCTCAAATGCAAGATTGACCGGATGACCTGAGATTTATTCGCGAAAGTGCTGGGTAAGCAGCATTCGACCGAGCAAGTTCCCAATATAGTTGTCATTTGTGACACAGTGGACTGCGTCGGCCCTAAATAGAGAAACTCCTGAACAATAACCCGATCGATTACGAATCTCTATTGCCCAATGTAACATTAACGGCATGCATGTATCATGACCTCGGAAGTTTTCGTCGGTTAGCCAAGACCTACCTTCGGAATAAGGATACAAGTTATCGAGTAAGACTTTTTGTTTTAACCACCATGCGTATCATGAGATTGGAAGAACTAAATTTCCTCGGCAGCATATAACCGGTTTCGCGGCTATTGGCTTTAGTCGATTACGCGTACCCACGCTTGCACACTTGTTCGTTAGGTTGGCACTAGAACCTTATGTGAATGTTTAGGCACGAGCATAGATAATGAGTCCACTTAAGAATCACACGGTGATTCATCGTAAGTTTTTTTGTTAGCTAGGCATGGGTAGCATCCAGACGTAGTGCCGTGTGATTCTTAAACTCATCAATCATGCACGTTCCTAATGCTCAAAATGAGATCCCAGTTCCAACTATTACTCGAAGGTTTCGTAATGAGGCCATTGACTAATTAAGCTGATTTACCGATCAGTCTATCGGCCAGCTGTTTCTTGACGTGGCATCCTTGATAGAGATGGTCGCCCTGACGGCGGTCTGGGAAGGCATACTGACTAATTATTCCTGGTAAATCGACTACACACCATATAGGGTGTTCCAAAATTGCGGTACGAATTTTTCAATTTGGCTTTATATCATCAGAAATCCGCCAAAGCAGGCAGATGGCGAGCGAGTTAGAGGCTTCTGGATGTTGTAGGAGTGCGGACGCCCTTAAACTATCTCCTGTCGGGGACTCCTTGATTTGCCAACAATAAGCCGCAAACAAATGTGGAGCCTTACCCGATGACTTGCATGGGGAGCACAACGAAGCATGAACATAAGGTGTCATTATTCGGATCATTTGATGAACAAATTTTCTTAGGTGGACTGGGTCCCAGAGTATCGATAGTTGATTGTCGAGGTGACTTGAGGACCTCACAGTGGGTTATCCCTCATCAGTTTAGGCGAAAACTGAAGTATCTTAAGATTGGTTGTTCAGGGATGCATACGTCATTAACTTTGCTGGTATCCGGGATATGTGGGTCAGTGGTTAAGGAAAACGAAGCATTTGTCCATAACCTAAACGGTTAAAGACTGACACCTTACTGTTCCTCATTCCTCGGAAGATTTCTGACTCAGTGACACATTACAATAGTGGGTACCTATTGTTTTTAAATGGATCTAAATTAAATACCATAGACACCGCATGAACCTCATCAGACACTGTTCGACCCCTAAACCATGATGGGTCATTATGCACTCCGGTGTACGTTCTCCGTGATTTACAAAAGTCCAGGAATGATATTGGAACTGCTCACGAAAAGTATCATATCTTAGTGCCTACTGAACTAACCACGTCAGCTAACTAGCATCCACAAACTAGTTGCAACCTTCTTTGTCTTTTACTGAAGTTCCGCTCTAAAGTGATCAAACTACTTAGTCCAGTCCGCCGGTAGGCAATGGAGTCAGCTGGTTTTTTCGTCAAGTAATGATGTAACGGTATTAAAACATCGCAAGTCGATAAGTCTTCCTATAGGTCTTCCTATATCTTTGACCGTACCAAACAAATAACTAATCTGTATTTTGAAATCCATAAGCTGAAACAATTTGGGTCAAAGAAAACTAACATCCTGCCTTTTGTCCATCGATATTTTCTTTCTGTCGTCTCCTGTCTTCCTGCTACTCGTATGCATCCACTCGTGCAAATTATGGACTAATTCCCATTTGTATTAATGTTTATCGCACTTTTATCGTTCCCTACTTAGCCCGAATTCTGGATAGAAAGAGGAAAGTATGGAAGAGTCGCGTTGTAAATTTTACAACTGGAATTGGCTCGACTAATGTCTATCTGTTACATGTCGAGAGTGTTGGTTGGCTGAAATGTGAATTTCTTAACTTACGAAAGTCTGTTGTGCAGCGTGATATAATACAATACAATACAATACAATACAATACAATACAATACAATACAATACAATACAATACAATACAATACAATACAAGATAAATACTGACGAGAAATTATGCGCGATGAAAAATGAAGGTTGGTGGAACAGAAATCCGTCGTTTGACTTTTTCCGATAAGTAGGTCGCGATGAATCTTCCTGATATTCGTCAGCCTGTTTTCGTGTGTGCACATTTTGAAGTAGCTATTTCTGAATGGAATGTACTCATTGCTTCCTACGCATTTGCTTACGGCCCCAGTATCGTAGTCCGTAGATCGTATGGTGGCTTCCTCGTTCGAGATGTGGAGGCGGAAATAAAGAAATCGGTCAGCTGATTCAAAAACAACCGACCTGGCTTGGTTAAACATAGGTGTGCCCACCGCAAACCGCTTGTGATCGTTTTATTTTCTACCGCGCACGGTTTAATGGAGGGTCTTATATGGTTTGTACCGAAGAAAACCGCAGAGATTTGTACTGATTTCATCGCCCTAATACTCACCAGTACGATTGCAAAATTTAATTGTAAGTTGGTTCACTCTACGTTACTTGACCAAGTCATGATTACACAAGTAGTTGCACTTCTGCTGACCACTTGCGTAGATATTAGGGAATAATTGAAATCGTTCATAGCATGATTGATTCCCAGTTCTCTTTCTTCTCACATGCACGAAGCAAGTTTGTGTGAGTACACGATGTGTATCGCTAGAGGTGGTTGATTGTGAGCGGGAAGTCACCAGTCTGCAACCAACTGTTGTTTGCGACGCGCCACACGCACGCACTGATACATACACGCATTTCGCCTTGTACATAAGCGAAAGAAAAGGACTGATAACCGGTCACGCGGTAGATTTGCTCGGTCCGACGTAAAAGATCACAAGAAATGCCTGTTCACGGTACGTCCGTCTCCATCATAGTATTTGCACACTTCTCTTCGGATTATTTCAAGTTTCACCTTGGATGACCAATCGCCCAAAGTTTACAATGCAAAGATACTTAAGGTTATTGCCATGACAATTTAGGATCAGAATTCTAACGATAGCTTAACGTAATCGATGGAAGACCCGTGAGAACCAGTAAAACAAACAGATCCAAAAAATGTGCTGTCAATCAGCAAGCTGGGGCTGGATTACAGCAACATCAGGTCGCTTTCTCCGTAAGCAAATATTAGTTCCTTAACGAGTCCTGTGTCAAGTGTGGCTAGAAGTGACCTATCAGACAGTGCTGCGAAAACCGGAATGATTGACGCCCACCAGGTTAGTTCACATGCATATTTGAGCACACTGTCTGTTAGATATAAGAGGCAGAACATCCTCGAAAGATGCACTGAAGTCATGTGATCAATCACATAAATAATAATTTTAATTGAATTCAAAAGTGTTGTCTAGGGGCACATCGTATGTGCCCTACTGGAAGGAAGGTGTGAATAGAACACTAAGTGAATGCAAAAATCAACCCCTTTTATGATGTTAGTCTGTCACTTAGTGAAGACTTCATCAGCTCTGTTGCGTCCCCGCTTTCAATTAAGGTTTATGACTTTACTAGAACTTACAAAACCACATTAAATGAAATAAAGATTTGCTTGTATGTTTGTCCTAATTCGGGTAGAGGTCAAGTAAAATCCGGTGGTGGTTAAGTAGAGGATGTCATGGCTTTTGGACGCAAAGGTCACGGGTTCGAATCCTCCCCACCACCAATCAATTTGTCCACCTGACAGAGATCTGTTAGCTGCAGCCCCTTCCGGAAAATGAGGAGGACTGTTACTTCGTTAATAAAAAGAAGTTAATAGTATATGAGGCGAAGAAAAAAGATTGAACGCTTTGTCTAGTTGCTGTGGCTCTTCTTGTAAACGAGGTGAATTATGCTTAGTTTGTGTATGGATCCAAATTGATTGACCGCAATCTTGTCTAGCGTTCTATACCGTTTCTTTCATGTTGATATGGAATACCTTGATCTTGGCGGTAAACGGGGTATTTTCCTACTACAGCGAGAAGTATACGCGGTGGATAATTGTACGGCAGTCAGTAATTAGGGTAGATCAAAGGTCTTCTACCAACACCTTGGAAACGCTGGTGCGATCAACTAGGCTGAGTTCTCAGAACAACAAGGAATTTGGTGACCACATCTACGAAGGGATGTACTGATGTTCGGCCCCTCGTCTGAAGATTGCGGGAGCTTCAAGAGCCCACGATAAGCAATGATACCACCTATACAGCTTATGCAAGTTGGATTTCCAAAATGAAATCACGAGGATCGGTGAGACGGGGACAATTCCCATGACGCTCATGATGAAAAAATACATCTTGGTACTATCTGACTATTTTGCCAATTTGTGCGAAACGACTCCATTGTCTCAGCTCAACGCTCTGGCCCTCGCCTGTGTGATAATGAACCACTGGATTCTTCGGTGTGCAGTCTCGTGCCAACTGCATTCGGTTAGAGGGATTTACTTTAAAGTGATCTAGTTCGGGCGTAATGCAGAACCCTAAGCATTGATAAGACACGGAGCATAGCATAGCACCCGAAAGGGAATGGCCTAGTACAGGGGACCAATAGATCACCAAAGGCTTTGCTAAATAACTTTGCAGGCAAAATGTTTGACCAACTGGGACTCTTTATTGACGAAGCTTCTGTTTGCTTATCAAATCTCAGTTTATTCGGCGATCGGTTGTACCCCACATTTTCTGTGGATTGGAAGAGAAATACTGGTGCCATCAAGTATCCGTTTACCGGTAGTCCAGCATCCTCGGTTGTCAATTACCGACTTTGTTAACAAACACCAGGACGCCCCCAAGGAATCCCACCAAACAGGTCATGGACGAAAGAGAGAATACTGTGAACGGAACATATTCGGAACTTCATCGCAGGTGGGTCAATTAGCGTGGCTAAATGCGGGAACACCCGGGAATGGAGTTTCTAACGAACCACACAAAGAATGGCGGATATTGTATATCGTCGAACGTCTATTTCCTGAACCCACGTGCTTAGTTAGAGACCCTAGCCAAACAGTGATTGTACGTCTTAATCTGCGCAAACCTTATATCTCTTGCAATGCTTAGATGACTTCGGAACCAGGAAACTTGCACAATGAACCAATGTGTGGGTACTCTCATCTTTGTTACTCTGCTACACGTGCGGGAACATATATGTACACACAAGCGTGCGGGCGAATTGGCTGATAATGTACTGAAGAATTGTTGCAAGTTGTGAGCCTCCCGAAGAAGATCAGCAACGGCTAGGAAGTTTACATCTTGGGTTACCAGTTCCGATGCTTGAACAAGTCGTTAAAAAGCTCTCACCAACCGAAACGTTAAGAAATTCATTTTTGATGGTTGTTGTGGAAGAATTATACTCTGGGAAATACTCAGCCATTGATCCTTCATTGAACTTGTTTCCCGATTATGAAACCATTAGTAGTTATTTGAAACCGCGAATAGAATGCTAGTGGCAAAACACTTAACCATTCAAACAGTATCAACAACCATTACAATCGGGAAAAAACAATCTAAGTCGACGCAATAAGAAGAAGGTTATGGAAAATAAATCAAGTCATTACCTACCGCGTAAGCTGCCGATATGTTGTCTGTAACATTTAGATTGATTAAAAATTCCTTTCGCCCCTCTTCTGTTCGTTCCTCTTCCGAGACCAAACTATTCTTGCCCAACTTGCTCGTGATGATACCGGTTTTAGTCGCTGTCTATTTTCGGCTCGATTTATTTGTCCTTCTTTGGTTCGTCCATGTGCTCTCTAGTTGAGATTATTTTACGGGATTTTTGGTGCAGTCACGGGTGGCTTTATTTTTGTTACAGTCCACTTCCGTTTTATCGCTCACTTCAGTCGAATGTAGACATTCTGTTTGCTTATATTGATTTTTGGCTGTCACGCTCAGGCACGCGTTTGCTGGACCACATCAAGCGTGCCGAATCTCTTGTATTCGCTTGAACCACGGGAAAGTTACTTCCTATTTATTCTCCTTCATCCAGCGTTCACTTTAACGCAGAATACTGTCCTATTTTTGACTACATTCTGGCTAGATAGTGACTGAGGCTCATTGTCAAAGGCATGGATCATGTGTACATAATTTCTAACTCATGAGTAGTATCGTAGAATTTGCAGAGCAGTCTTATTCTATGTTGGGCTTCGCATCAAACTGGACTGCGCGTTTGTTTGAGGTCTCGAAGTGCTATTCAGAACGTGGGAAGTCTATTTTGGGGCGAATCGCACTGGGAATCGCTGATTGATTTCACTCGGACCAAGACTCAAACGTTTGGTCCCTAAACCGTCTGTTTTAGACATTTTCTGCGATGGCTATTTATTCGTTAATAGGAAAGAATTTGACTGTCATGTTCGTCCGGCCAAACTATTATTTTGGCACGAAATTAATTGAAATTTACGACAGAAATTTGTAGAAAATAATAAGCAAACGAGGACATTCGCGAAAATTTGTTTATAGGTATTCTAAAGGTTTGCTGCACTAGCACATTCGAGCTTTGATTGCCAGATTATGGTTCAAGATTAGAATTCTTTACAGATAGGTAGTTAATCCTCAGTTCAAGATTCAACCTTACTGTTTACAACACCATATAAATAGGACCACAGAACTTTCCATCACTTATTACACTGTGAATACCGTTTAGTGGCTTCCGTCGTTGATTTGACAGCACCAATATAGAGCAGAGTGAATATATTGCTGGTTCATTCAGATCGCAAAGCTGCGCATCACGTGTAAGTTCCATCCAACTGTAGGAAACAGTTTATTGGTAGTGTTGGTTGTATCAGTAGCTCTTGATTAAGCAAAACAAATTGTCTGTTCCAACTCGTGCAGTGTCTGGTGAATTACAGTCTGAAATAGAAAAAGAAGGAAAACGTGCAGCTGTTGATTATGCTAATGGGGTTGTGCAAAATCAGACCGAACTGGATGCTCGGGATTGATGAATTTCTCGGCTGCTGTCGCGCTGTCTGATTAATAAAAACACGAAAACGAAACAATCAGACAGGGGGCAAATCGTGCAAAACGAATGTTGTTTTCACATTATTAAACGGTAGCTGGTTATGTGAAGTAGTTTTCTTCACATTAATTTGCACCCCGTATTCGGTTATCCCTCGTGAGACGATCCTGCACGCGTACAAACGAACACATTGACTTGTTAGACCTAGTACAATGCTCTGTTTGCCTCCGAATTTTGGTGGTTTTTTTATCTGTTTTGTTTCAAAAGGAAAAATGGGTCGATTTCCGAGTTGTTGTTGTTGTTGTTTTATCCACGCACAGGCAGCGCAACACTGTCATTGTGAATTTAAGCCGATTTCATTCTTTCTAGTAGATCGGATGCCACAAAATAAAGTCACGCACTAGTTGACGGACTTGAATGTGGGGATTGTTGATGTGGTAAGATCGACAATCCATTTGCATGATTGAACAAAGTCGAACGGATCAGGCCATCACTAGATCTATCAGTAATTCGGATCAACCGCGACATTTAACAACTGAGACATCGATATTGGAACTATTTAGGCTCAAATCATCCAGCTGTGAATGCACAACAACGTAAGTGAATCTTCTAGTCAATTGAACATCCTGTTGTCATTTTAACTCCGAAAAACAACAAATTCGTCGACAATTCACTTGTACGGCAATGCCGCGAGTCTTCGTCGAAATTGCGTGAGAAGAAATAAACAAATGAATTTCTAATCATTTTGCAAATCAATGTCTATCAGGGGGAAAATTATGAACCGTAGCGAAGAAGCTTGATGAAATAATAATTTTGCGCTTCGAATTCAACGTCAAATTGGTTCACGTTGCCGTCGAGAGAGGCAATCTGCCTGAGTGCCGGTGCTACATTATTCGTGTGTGGCTTGGTCGTTCACCACATGAATCGTCTACTCAAGTGTTTCCAGCTCGGCGAAATTGTTCAACAATGAAAAAACATTTGCGAAGCGCTAGCACGACATGGCCTGACTTCCTGCACGTACTAAGTACGTTAGGCTAATTGATAAATTCTGTTAGCTCGGCCTCTGTCCTTTCGTTTATTTATCTTCTCTATCTCCGGACGAGTTTACAACTCGGTGCGAAAGCAATCCGAACTAAAGGTCATGTGTACAAGTTTGGTGCAAAAGCGATTAAACGTGTAACCGCGGGCAAATTGGAATTTCTCGCCGGGAACACATATTCCGGTTCGAAGCTATTATTTTCTTTCACTGATTGCCTTTTTGGACTCCATTCTCGACGCACAAACCACGAATCTTCCAGTTAACTTTGGACTCGCGAAGCACCAGCGTTGAATTTCGCTCTCACTAGAGCTCTTCAGTGGAGCACAGTCATCTCATCTCATCCAGGGTTTGAACACGGTCCCTTTCTCATGGAGGGAGGCTTGTGTGTTACTACTATGCTGTCCAAAATGCTGGATCTATCTTGTTCAAATGTCGTCCTCGATGACAGTCAACAGTGCTCGACAGCTTCAAATGAAGACACTGTTACTGTCCGTTAGTTCCAGTCGAATGCCCGCTATCCGTTTACTTTGATGACAGGAAAGGCATCACCCCACTGTTGGTCAAACAGTTATCTACTAGGTTGAATATTTGACCGACGCAGATACCAGTAGTTTGGCGACGTTCATAACCGGAGTGGAGTTCGATATTTCGTATAAAAAGTTGCTAGCCTAGTTTAAGAACGATCGGATATCAATCGTATGAAGGACATTTGGTTAGTTACCTTTATCGGGTTAGGATACCTTTTGAAGTTTCATTAAATTAGATAGGATTGGCCAATTGAATTTTGGTTGACCAAACCACCCATCGAACTAGATGAGATGCTGTCAACTGTTTTCTGTTCCGTCGAATCATATGCATGTCATGACCAACTGGAAGGTTCGATTTCAGCCGTGGTTGGAAATCTTTGGGAAGCATTATTTCAGTAGTCATGCATAGATAAGAAGCATGTGCATTGGTAGTGAAAATCTTATCAAAATCAGCATTGTTAATATATGATTTAGATATTGTAATAAGTAAATCCAGAGGCTGTATCAGATTCTCAAACCATAGTGGTTGTAACAAACGACCCCAAAACAAGTCGGTTGAACTACATCATAAAAGTTAAATCCATATTCGAAGAATTTAGTGAGTGCAACACACTGGAAACGTGGTCGGAAGCAACCCGTACTAGTGTTCCATTGATCTCTTTGGACAGATTGTGTTGAATTTCACGTTTCTTTGTAACAGTATACTAAGTGGCTTGCTTGGAAAAGTGACGCATAGCTCTCATCTATCTGGAGGTTCCCCGTAATTTTGTTGTTCTCTGTTCTAACCCAGATAGCAATAACTCTCACGACAATTTTTATTGTTTTAAGTGACGACATGTTAATCATAACCATGCCACATGAACTGCTATTTTTTTCGAACCCGCAAGTGATGTGAATGACACTTTAGTTTGAACCAAAGGGCATTCGTGGATAGGAACTGGTAAATCACGCAAGCCACGACTAGCCTATTGCGTGAACATTCTCACAAATTTATCATTCATCCGGAATGAGGAGAAGTAGTCTGGCACCTCTCAGAACCATTGTCTAAGATTAATCGATCCAGTTTGATAGTATTTCAATTCGTTTCGGTCGTTGAATGTCATTAGGACTCCGGATACTAGGTCTCCTTAATACAAGTCAATAAATTCCAAATCGATTGTAGATAAATAGGCTGAGACCGGAAAAATTAAGTGTGCCAAATTCACAAAAGGTAGGATTGAGTATAGCCAAATTGTGGTTCCGAAATCTGTCCTTCAATCAGTCACTCAGTCCTTTCTCTGGATCGGTAACTTCCGTCCACGCTAATTCAGTCACAAACAGCTGAGGCGAACTGATAGAAATTCTCATTTTCTTGAATGAAATCCCCGTGTTTATGGAAGGGTGACTAGCGCACATGAGGCTGTGTGACTACCATTCAGCTCATCGATTGTCCGGGTCACGTCTTGATTAACCCACTTCATTTGACTCAGTCCACTTGTCCTAGTTTATCTTTTATCTTTTTACTTCCTTTATTAGTGAAATAATGTAGATCATTTTCCAGGAAGGGGGCCGCGACCAACGGAGGGCTGCTAAGTGAGAAAGTTGACCGTCGGTGGGAGAACACGAACCCGCGAATTTCACGTCCAAACGTCGCGACCTCATTCGCTTGACCACCAGCGGCAATGTCGTTTTGTTGTTGAATCCGGACCGCTAATCCTGATTCGTTGAAACAACTCACCACATGATCTTCGCAGTTTTCGTATGTACATTCTTGCCTTTCCGTTGTGCCTCATTGAGACCTGGCAGTTGATATCCCGTGGGATAACGAGGTCTCGATCTGGCCTTGCCGTCTGCACTCGCTCGTTATTTGATATGAGCGCGTCGGATCCGTGCCTGCAGAGGAGGAGAAGGAGGCAGGGGGTGGTGACATGCACGAGTGTAGCGATGTTTGGGTTGATGACGAATCATTTATGGATTAAATTTCATGCCCAGCAATCAGGACCTCACGAAAACGGTGAATCACAGCTACGACCAACACAGATTCCAAAATCTAATTTGTAGCGTCAGGAGTGTGCATGGAGGGTCTTCCTCGAAGAGTGCACATAAGAACCACAAGTGTGATTCGTTGATAATTCCTTGTCACATGTTAGTAGTAGAAGATTGAGTGTTTACATGAAATGACTCACCATGTGGTATGATCGCTCAACTCACCATAAAGAAACTATAGAAGCACTGCACAGCTGTTTCATCCTTGTTAGGAATCATCAGCAGTGCATATCCACCGCGCCCGAACTAGGACGCGAACCCGCGATGAACGATTTTGAGTCGAACACCTTAGCCATTACGCTACCGGGAAGGCTCTGAACGGTTTGTCGAACTTCACCACATGATGTTGTAACTACCCGTCACTTATTTGCACGGTTACTCTCCGCTAGCTCACAGCGGTCAACCCCTACTGATAGATGAATTCTCTGCAGGTAGCCTAAGTACAACGAAGGCTTTGGAGATATGACCTACAGAGCTTGATTACTTGGTACATGTGAGTAGTCGATTGCCGTGTGCTAGCGGACAGCAGCCGTGCAAATCAATGACGGATAGGTGCAACATCATGTGGTGAAGCTCAACAAACCGTTCAGAACCTGTCCGGTAGGGTAGTGGCTAAGGCTTTCCACTCAAATTCGTTCGTCCCGGGTTCGCGTCCCAATTCCTCGTCAGTTGGGCTGAGCCAACCTTAGGAACCAGGGCAGAATGTCCCAGAATATACACATGTATTTACAGAAATTGTAATTAGTATTCAGGCCAATTTTATTCACTTATCCAGATACTACTTACAATTTTTTTCCCTCTCTATATATACATAGCAGAATTTTAGCTGCAGTCTTTAACTTCCAAAATGGCTGGTATAAGTGTCAGGAAATTCCAATTCTTGGTAGCTCCTTGGTACGGCGTCAACTGCGGCAGGAGAAGTAGCAGTATGTTGTGTTTTTGCTCCGATCCACTTTCAATCATTTGAAATTACTGGTAAAAACATGTTGAAGTTAATTAGTGGCTTATGCTCAAAGTGAAGCATCGATAACGGATGAATTATGGATCGGTGAGAATTGTTGTTTTTACTGTTGTTTGGATCTGAGTTTCCGTCGTTCCGACTTGCTGGTTGGATAGCTACAAGCGACCCCAAACCCACGGTACACTGCCGCTATTGGAAGAAAATCCAATCGTCCACTGTATCGCGTACCATTCCGGCTTACTTCTGCCACAAAAACGAATCCTACAGTTTGTGCTACTCCGTCTCGAAGTAACCCTCGGGTTATTTAGTCCCTATGTCGTGCGACAATAAAAAGTCAAAAATCCACCAATCGCTGTATCCTATTGTTTCATTCTCTTTCAAGTAAGTCAATATAAGACAATTCAGCAGTTCTCGTCCTAATTCCCGGACAGATTAGCACCGGTCTGTTTTATGCTATTTTGCAGTAGGAGAATTGGTTGCTAGTTCTAGATCGATCAAAATGAATAAGTAGCTATTGTGCGGGTGAAAAATGTTCATTCTTTGGAGGGTTGGAGATATTTGGACAATGGAACAGTCAAACAATTATTAGCTTATTTATCGCGAGCAAATAAATTTTGAAATCTTACGTTCGTAATTAGATGGATGAGCGATCAGTATTGAAAAAAATAGTCGCGGGAAGCTGCGAAAGAAATGACTCAGCCCAATAGCCGTGCATTTTCAACGCGGGTAGCAGAAAACAGTCTACATTGTTCTGATAATTCAGGATAACGAAATCCGTTGTCACATGATATCAAAATGCAAGTCATCATTATGAAAGCAATGTACAAAACTGTCTTGTCCTTGTTAGGAATCATCAACAATGCATATTCACCGCATTCCAAATGGGATGCCATGAACCCGGGACGAACGGCCATGAGTCGAACGCCTTAGCTATCACGCTACCGGATTGGTTCTCGACAGTTTATTGAACTTCATCACATGATGATGTTGCACCCATCAGTTGCTAATTTGCCGGTTCACAGGTCGCTGGAGCGTAGCAATTCACGATAAGTTTGTTAGGACGGAGAACGAATGAACTTTGATTCGGCGATTGTTAACATCTTTGGAGTTTACCACGAATTCTGATTTTTTGAAACTCGTCAACCCGCGCAAAAACATTTTGTGTGGGCTGGCTCGCTATATGACACATCTCGATACGTCATTGCTGGAACCTGTTTTCTGCCCGAAGTTCAGAGTACAATTAGCATAAACCGCATTCAAAATCATGGTTTCGTGTTACGAGAGCTATAGAAGTAGAAAAACACTGATACGCATTCGTTTCTTTTGTCGCAAGCTCTGGCCTTGGAGATTCGCTTTCCGTTTTGCATCACATCATATGTGCGGCTAGTGTTGTTTGCTTTAAACCGGGTATGGTACCACGTTCTGTGCGCTGAATTTTAGGCCGATTGAATATTGGATTCGTTGGGGATTTCCAAAGGCTTATTTTCATTTGACGCAAACCGTACGCAGCACGTGTTTCCCGGGTCATTCGTCACTCAGTGTCAACGTCCAGATTACCTTTAATGAACGGCTGTTTCATTCGTGTTAGACACGGTAGGGGAGAAAGCTCGTGAGTTTAACCCCTTAGCCATCACGCTAGCCGTTATTGTCCACTGAATTTCTGCGGGCCTCAGAAAACAACCAAAGGGCACGGTTCCGTATGGTCGTTTGTTATGTCTTCGTGTCCTGCAGAGATCGATCATCAAGTGAGCAAAATTCTGTGATTTGGCCAACTCTGGGAAGTATTGGGACGTTATATGACGTAGAGTCCTTGTTCGAAAAGCTGAACTGGGTTTTTATGTTATCGTGGTTCCGACTAATTTACCATGCACTCCGCAGGAAAGCTTGGCGTACACGTCAGAAATTCGGGCGGCCAAGAGAAAATCGGATTTGTGGGCAAATCTTTGCGAGGATCCGACTGCGTGGTAGTCACAGTGACCGTAACTTTCACCAGCCTATTTGTCAAACCAATTGACTAGCTCGAAACTTCGTTTTCAGCCACGGACCGTTCAGATTCCTGACACGGCCAAACTTAGAACAACCGATAACCTCAACCACAGATATGAAAAAAATCATTCCGTTGATGAACACGACCTTTGTCTCGCACAAATGACCTTGAACAAGCTAGCACGCACACCTAACATTACGAAACTGCCCACGATAGCATGGGTGCGACGGAAAGTCACATGATCACCATATGACATGGTCTGAAAGTGTACCAGACAAAGAAAATGACCTATATTTTACATGTTGCCGCCAGTAAGTAATGGCCGAATTTTCATTCCGATGCGGAGAAAATGTGTTCCAGCTCTGGGTTCTTTCGTCGCATCACTGCTTTCTTCTCACAACTGGTCAGCTTTGCTACACTGTTACTCGCACTTATCGTATCGTTTTCATCCTGATCGCATCGTTATCCATCTGCGAATAATAATTCTCTGCACTGCACGTTGGCTTCACGTTTTCCTCATGTGTCCAGCACATTTTAGTATCATTCTCATCAAAAGCAAGACAACCTGAGAGCCAAGTGGGCCTAAAAAGCCTTCAGACGATTGATTTTTACCGCACGATATATGTGAATCGACTCTTAACCCGAGGCTACAGGTTCCGCCAACATGACACAAGCTTTTCAGACATTGATCATAAATAGACGCTGGGTTGTGACATATCTGACGCAGGGGCAACTATGCACGAAGTAAATACAAAGCATCCACCTGTTTATAATGTATGAAAATGACGTTAATTTGTTCATTGACGGTTCTTTGTTTCACTTGGTGACAGTATGAGCTCATTTATCTGTGATAATTACTAGACATCTGAAAATCCCTTGTGGCATTGCGCTCCATTCGTGAACAGATTTCTTCTCTGTAAAGGGCTTGAACTGTTCGATCGTTTTTTATCTAAATCATTTCGAACGAATGTAATACCACAGAACTGTCCCCTTCCAAAGCCACTTGATTTTTGTGTTGATTGCAACCGCGCCCATCCGTATTATGATTGTAATTCTCGTTGTACCAACAACTCCAGCCATTCTTGGCGTACCGTCTATCAATCAATAAGCAAATTTTACTGGTGGTTTATCTCATGCACTCGTCGGGGCATTTTTAAACTCGGAATTTTTTGCAAGTTTCGCATCAGCATATTCTTCCTTATATTTTCGACCGGGTTCAAATCCGGGAGAATTAAGCAGCCCTAGATACGATCCCACCGTGGATGTTTATACTTTCACATTCCAATACTTTGTCAAAATTCTCCCGTTTGACACCGGACGAGCGAATTTCTTGCCATTCCAAAAAACGCCTAGTCATTCTCACTGTGATCAGACGAACCACCGAATTTCGATTGTGGTCGATCATACGAGCACAAAACCAAGCAAAATCTTCAGTTTTGTGGTGTGTTCATCAAGTTCTTGTAGACAACGCAATTTTGCAACCTAAGGTAGTTCGAATCATTAGCAATGGAACCGATACTCGAACACTCGGTCAAGTTGAAATGATCATCGGGTGGACTAAGGCGACAGAAAGAAAGCGTGAAATTCCAGGTAAACTGTATTTCCCTGTGGTAAATATTCCCGAGTCAACCGACACGATTTCACAACCGCGAACAGATTAAAACCTGACCCCGATTTATTCATTCCCGAGTAGCACAACTTCGTCAGGAAATTGAAGTGGAAAGAACTATTTGGCTAGGCAGAACACGGCCTCTTCTTTCAGCTAGTAGTACACCAGCGATGCTGAGGCGTGTGAAGTACCAATTTGTTTGCTCAAGTACAATCAGGGTGATCAGTTTTGACTTTGGGAACTGTTGTAAGTTTTGGCGGAAAGACCAAACCTTCACTGAATGTGGTCCCTGGAAAAAGATTCCTAGTCAGTGGTTACTCATTATGTTGTCAGACCAAGTTGCTGCACATTATAGCTTAAGGCCAGAATAAGCTGGGTTATTTTTTTATAAATCGCAAAACAATTAACAAGTTGAGAAAACACAAGTTGGCGAACGAGCTCGTTTTCAGTGATTCGTACTCATGCCATTACATCATTATATATATATCTTGACAAAATATTTTCACTATAGGAAGAATTGGATTAGTCATACATAAATATGCTTGGGGAAGGGATTTGTGGTGTTAATTGTTTTGTTGTCTAGGATTTGTATTGGGACAAGTTCTTCGGTGCGAGTAAAAATCCAGTTGTCCAATAGACGGCTAGTGGTTTAAAAGATTGATTGATCATGTCACCCCGTACGGGAACGGTAATCTTTTGTTCATCCAGCAAGACGATTAAATCTACCTTATTTGATTTCCGTCCTGTCTGACTTCCATAAAATTGCTTGGCCAACTTTCCACAATTTCAAACCCAAACCGGCGGTTCATCCGCACACATGTATTCTAGTCCTCATCATATTAGTACTGGCTGGATGCAAAAACAGTTTGACCGGTCGATGCGCGGTTATAGTTTTCCGTAGGAACTGAACACAGCCCAGATACGACAAGAATGTTGTGATTACCAGTGATGTTTAACGTTGACGCTTAAAACCTTTGATTATTTTCCAACTATTATTTGTAGTTGAATTGATAAATTGGAGGCGCTTTATGCCTGTCTCCATTCAATTGCCACGTATAGTACTGTACCATATACGATTTCCACAACATACTTGACGAAAATGTCTGTTACGCTAGGTGTCGTTATCGGGGAAAAAAACAAACGAAAATTGAAAGAATCAGATGATTTTCATGAGTTTCTCATCATTCCGTTTGGCGTTTGGATTGTAAGCGTCTCCTCACCAGTCAGTATGACATAGCCAGTCAAGTCCACTTGTGCAGGTAGACAACTTTGTCGGCCTGTTCGATTTAAGGAAATTGTATCATTAACTAGATGAGCTTCGCATTTTGTTCCTTTTTTATTCAGCGTTTTTTCCATACACTAAACGTTGTAGCCGGGGAAGGGTCCTATAAGAAATTGCAATGTATCTTATTTCACGGTTCCCGAATGTACCTTGGTACGACATATCCCTTGTTAGTGCCAACGTTTAAGTGTACAAAATTAATACACACGTTCGAATACGCACATGGAACACCGCACAGCTCCCGTGGAAGCAAGTTTGGTTAAATACTGCGTACTCCAAGGCATCAGGGCCAACTATGGGTCAGAATTGCCAGTCGTGAACTGCTGAACTGTGAGTCAACCTGGGTTTTCGTTGGTACAGTTTTATGCATTTCTTATCTTTAATGTGGTGACCTCAGGACACCTTGCTAGTTTGTCTTTGAATGCATTTACTTTAGTATCGGTGCCTCGATAATTTCACAACGACACTACATCAGCTGTTGGTCTTATCATTAGCTTTAACTTTGGGCCTGTGAGACGACCTTGTGTTTAAAACTGGACGTTCACTTTTGCGCTTGACCTCTGACCGTAGAAGGCTGACATTCGGGTTCGGAACTTTGACCGTTTCAAGGATTGCTACTCTTTCACTCACGGGTATGTGAACATTTGGTGATTCAGTTTTCTATTGAAGGATGCGCATAAATAACTTACATTCATGACCATGGGCCTGTATGACTTAGTTTCCGGTTCAGGTGGTTAGCTGGTCCGCTTACTCCTAATTCGGTCGTACATGTGATCCAAATTAACGCGTATAATGTTTCAGTGATCTGAATAGCATTTAACTTTCAAAACCTTCCTTGAGTGTCGAGTGTTTACTTGATCCAGAATATCAGACGGATGGCAACGGAATGTCGACAGTCTGAAAATGGAACTGTTGACCTTAATGGGGACACACGAATAGTTTGGTTGGAGCACGCACAGTCACAGTAATCCACGGGGGAAAACAGAATTGACGAACGGATTTTTATTGATTGAGTGAGGACAAAATTCAGAAATCGTTTCAGGCAGTGTTTGTGGCCGTGTACACGTCAGGGAGACAGGGCGACAACGCAGTCAACCAAGCTATTCACGTCATAGATCTTTGCCCTTCGACAGATTCTCTGGCTTGGGTGTCGTGAACATATTTACATGTGAAAGGTAACATCGATACACTACACTGTCGTCTAAAGTGATTTCGTGACTTCGATGAGCCTCGCGGATGGAATGTGAAGGGGACTGTATGCATTCGAGTGTCAACCTTTCCCGTCTGTTCGACGAAACACGTCGCGGTCCATGCAGTTGAGCTTACATGCGAGGGCTTTTCTTTCTCCTATTTTCGCTCTGGTTTTCGGTTTTGATATAAGTCCCCTCATAAGTCGGGTACGGTCCAAGATCACCTGTGATTTCTCCGAGGCTGAAGCAATTCCTCAGTTTGTTCCGATACTATCTGAATCCAAGGCAGAGTGGTCATTCTGTCTGATTGCACCGTGCTTGGTATGTTTCCTTGTGAATTGCGTGCACAGTTCGTTTTATACAGTCTGTTGGATATCCGGTTTTCTCGATCATTTAAAAGAGGTAGCTTTGTTCTTGGGTTCTTAGTCATTCGGTGTTGTGGTGGGTTTCGGCTCTTGAGAAGAGAGTTCAGATGTGTGATATTTTGTGGTTATTCGGACGACTGTTATGATATCACCTTAACTGATGAAACATTTGTGAACTAAACCCAAAGCGTAACAATCAGAACCCTAGGAAATTCTACACCGTGAACTGCAACCAACAGAAATTTTCAAATCCATTGAGATCCTTATAAAGATAGATTCATTGTCTTCCAGCTTGGCGAAAAGTCATTACTTTGTTCATTTTCCTGTCACACATCGGGCTCTTGAAACGAAGGTTCGAAAATTCCGCCACATACAGTCGAAGTTGTCGACACTCGGTGTTCCCGATGCAGTGTTTTCATAATGGATCGAAAATCTTTTAAAGTTTTCGACCTGGAGTAAGTCATTTTTCTTTTCATATGTTCCTAGAAGAAAATGTTCAGTGAGGATAATTCTGCGGATCTCGGTGATCACACTATAGACCACCACAGTCTTCTTTCCCGAAATGGAGGTGTTTCATCCAACCGATCGATCACAGAAATAAAACAATGTGTCCGCTCCCCATCGTGCTGAATCGAAGTCCTCAACAAGGTCCATAGAAGTACAGATTCCCGATATCTTCACTATGTATCTTTGAATCCATCTGACTGTTCAGAGGTGCTACGTTTGTCAGGTGAAAACACTGGGCGTGCAAGTCATGAGCAGTTGATACTGCACCAAATGACAGTCTTTGCACCCCTTCGTGTGCAGCACTCGAGATAATTGGTTTGATTGCCCTAGTGCCAACTCCCTTTGCACTAGTCGCCACCGGCGTTATGCGAGCAGAAAGTGGGGTGGTGGAAGAATAGCGTCATCAAATTGAGTCGTCTGCAGGAGGAGCTCACCTGTGAATGCCACTGCTGATAATCCCAGAAAAAGTCAGCCGGATGCGGTTTATTGCTTTTGTTTACTTTCATTTAAACATTCGCATTAAACAGCTAAAAAAAGTCCAATTTTCCGAAAACTATTCCTACGGAAGTGCACTTGATTCTTCATGCACTTTGGTAACTCTCCAGGAGGGTCCAGGAGGTTTGGGTGGATGTACGGTCTGATAATCAATTAGTCTTCGAACGACTTTAGTGCAGAAGGTCCCATTCGGTTTCAGTCGTTCAGACTGACCCAGGTGAGATTCCTCTCATGTGTCCTGTGTGCCACTTGTCATCATGCCACAGTAATTTTGTTGGTAATCGCATTATGCTATCTGCTGATAGACATGAAAGTAGCACATTTCGAAATGGGAATTGGCCACAATCGAAGTGATCAGTTTCAGTGGTCACAGAATCACTTGAACACACAACACCAATTATGGCAACTGAATGGCTTACTTAGAACGCTTCTGTTCAAATAAGCGTGATCAGATTGTACTCTGTTTAGTAGCAGCCGTAGGGCAGGTACGTTGTAATTTGCTCGCACAACTGAACAAATGAAAATGCGTTTGGTTTAGGTACCTTTAATAGCCTAAAATTTGCCTTCCATTTTTGTTTTATTGCTCGGTCATCACCACGGCCACGATCGAACGCCTAAAACCGCTCTGAGCTTGAAACCCGCGTGAATCAAGTGATTAGTATTAAGTCGGCCCGTGAGGTTATGCTGATAAAATTCATTCATATGATTGATCCCGTACAAAGTAATCAGTTCGCTAGTATTCTAATGTAAGTTTTCGGGCGGTTACAGTATCTAAAAAACAAACCAGTGATAATGAAACTGCGATCTTATTTGGGGGATCACTTAAATCAGGCAGTAGTGAGTCTTCCGAGAAATCCGCTTTTATCAGATAAAGTAAGCGTTTTACAATCTTAGTTTGTAACATTAAATTGATCATTTCTGTATTAGGACGATAACCCGTTTGTAAATCGCCTCATTGTTATTATTCTAAAAGCATACGGACGGAATTAATGCGTACTGAATGGTACACAAAATACGCTGTTGGTTCGTCCATGCGCAGGTCTGGAGAGTGACAGTTGTTCGGCGATTGCACACTATTGCATAACTTGGTAAACTGCTTGCATTGTGAACTGTTGGCCCATTCGCAAATGACTCCGACAACAGTTCCCCGATTCACACGCGGAGGATATATAAATCTGCATCATAACAGGAGGGATTAAGATACACGGAAATTAATGGTTTTACTGTGAGATGCATTTTTTACGAGCTATTTAGGCCAGAGATGCCTATCAGAACTTCGGCAATATGAGTATTCGGTAGGCAGAGAATCCGAAAAACCAGAATGGGAAGTGGCCAATAAAGTCGACCGGGAGCTTTCTCGATAACCTGTTTTGTTAGTTTACCAATGATGAATTGCCAGCCATTTCTCAATTAATGGAAAAATGTCCGGGTATTTGGTGATCATTATACAGCTTTGCCATATTCTATTGACGAACCTCGCTGAGGTCATTCCGAATGGCTACGATTGTTGTTAACACTTCTTTTCACAAATCTGAACTGTCCCGTGCAGAACATGCGAAAACTTGACCATCTGGTTCTTCCCAACTCGACCTGTGTTTTGATGGCTTCAGTCTTCCTTCTAGACCACGTGCTTGTGTGCACTGCAATCTTGGTGGTATAATTTAGCTTACCTGTTTACTGTTTCTTTGAATTTTGGATGTAACTGATTATAGGTACGCAATTTGCAAATTCTGAGTACCCGTATGCACTAGATGCTTCTATGTTAGCACGTGAAATGTGTAATCCGACGGGTAAACAATTAAGCACTATGAATAATCCTGTTTCTTTGAGGAATTCTGTGTGTTTTGGTCGCCTAGCTACCTTCGGCCTTCGTTTGTTAGTAGTCCAGTGAATATTTTTTCATGCCCAACCTGTGACAGAACAAAGGCACTCACCGCAAACGGGCTCATCACGTGTGTATTGTGTGACCTTGTAGCGGGACTTCGAAATATGGTATGAACTTTGCCAGGGATTGTAATTTCAGCAAACAAACGCGCATTTATTTCAATTCACAGTATGGCTGAAAAATCATTTTGATCCAGTCACCCGATCTTCGGTGGCTAGTTAACAGTGATCAAAAACTACTAACGGATAAAAAGCGAATTGTGGACTGTGAGCCAGTCTAGTATTTTCGACAAAATAACTTTCGATTGTTAGAAATTTGGTTCGAAAGGCTTCCGCCCGTGTTCCGTATGGATAAAGAACAATGAAGTTAGAACAATCCAAGAAAATAGTAAGCATCAAGCGGTTGGCCAACATCACTAGATTGAACGAAAACCCCAAAAACCAAAGAGCGTTTGACTACACGAATCCTACACACTACAATCGTGATTCATTTCAAACAGTATCCGCCTGCGTTGCCAAATTCAGATCGACCGACAACAGGACAATCTGGGGTTGCTAGAGTCATTTTGCCAAGTGGAAAGTCAACAATAGCATTAAAAACTCTAGAAACCACAACAATGGTCCGGAAAAAATAGACTAAAAGCCGTGATAAGCAAGTACAATCTCAAGGGATTGTTGAAACTAAACAATTGTCCATGACGCTTGCATAATTCAAATGAGTTTCTGCGCGTGTCTGTTTCTGGTCTACCTTTGTCACGGTTGCACATGTGTATGAGAGAACGACGACGACGACGGCGGAGGTGGTATGTGAAATTGTAAAATTGTGCTTTTCATGACGAGTGCTTGCAACAAGTGTGGACACTGCATACCTAAGCAATTTCATTTTGGGCAAGTTTTTTTTCGGCGACAATATCATATTCCTGGCGTAGAAGCGCAATGTATCGACGAAATTTTACTGTTGTAAATGATACAGAATTTGACCGAGTCAAATATGGAGAAGGTGAACGGAGATGCACACGTGGTACGCTTATGCAATCCAACATGCACCCTCTGACTGGCTTTGTTGCATCGAGCTGATCATTTTGTTTTGTGGATCGAATTCCAACTGCCTGTCGTTCTTACCGAGGGAGAATCTGTTCCGTACTCTGAAACCGGGGTTCTCTATTCCCGAAAAGTTGGTGTTAATCATAACTGGATGCCTTGACCACTCCGCTTGCATTCTCACGGAACCTGTCCTCGAAATTAGTGATACTCTCACATCTGACATCATCTCTCGTCGACGAAGAAGATCCGATGGCGTGGATTAGCAGGCGNAGAAACCACAACAATGGTCCGGAAAAAATAGACTAAAAGCCGTGATAAGCAAGTACAATCTCAAGGGATTGTTGAAACTAAACAATTGTCCATGACGCTTGCATAATTCAAATGAGTTTCTGCGCGTGTCTGTTTCTGGTCTACCTTTGTCACGGTTGCACATGTGTATGAGAGAACGACGACGACGACGACAGCGGAGGTGGTATGTGAAATTGTAAAATTGTGCTTTTCATGACGAGTGCTTGCAACAAGTGTGGACACTGCATACCTAAGCAATTTCATTTTGGGCAAGTTTTTTTTCGGCGACAATATCATATTCCTGGCGTAGAAGCGCAATGTATCGACGAAATTTTACTGTTGTAAATGATACAGAATTTGACCGAGTCAAATATGGAGAAGGTGAACGGAGATGCACACGTGGTACGCTTATGCAATCCAACATGCACCCTCTGACTGGCTTTGTTGCATCGAGCTGATCATTTTGTTTTGTGGATCGAATTCCAACTGCCTGTCGTTCTTACCGAGGGAGAATCTGTTCCGTACTCTGAAACCGGGGTTCTCTATTCCCGAAAAGTTGGTGTTAATCATAACTGGATGCCTTGACCACTCCGCTTGCATTCTCACGGAACCTGTCCTCGAAATTAGTGATACTCTCACATCTGACATCATCTCTCGTCGACGAAGAAGATCCGATGGCGTGGATTAGCAGGCGGGTCTCAGTTGTGCATCACCAAACAGAATGACTATCCCGTGACTAATCAGCAATCCTGCAATGGTTGAATGATCTAATTGCCATGGCTCTCCGGTTCTGGCATTTCTCGAAACCCACGTGGAACCAATCACATTATTGAATTTGGGTTGAGTGGTACCATGAACGAATCCTTTGAAGCCAGTTGATTACTTTTGGAGAAAGGAAATATCAACGCCAGGAAATCACTACTGGAGGTGTTATCGCGCATGCCATTTATTTTTGCCGTGCTAAACCAAAATTGATCGTGTCGTTATCCGTACCAGTAAACATTATCGTCGTTATGAGACCCCGAATTTATTTCCACCCAGCTCATAATGTTTTATTCAGACCTACTCAAACGAAATATTTTCTACGCAATTTGTCCTCACTCCAGTAATTCACTATTCGCACGGTCTCTTGACCAAACTAGCATGGAACGCAAGTGATGTGTGTAGGCATCTGCTCGGACTTCGCCTTGTCAGTAGTCTGTCAATTTTATCTCCTATTAGCTAGCATCCATTAGGTCTAATTCTAGTGGGAGAGAACCGAATCTGCCAGCAACAGACATTCGTTTATCAATCAAAATGAAATCGTTTATATTGCTTTTTGAACATAGTTTGACAAGCACGCCCGTTTACAACGATTCGTACTCATGCCATTACATCACAATACTTTAGGAAAAATTCCAATTGATTTAATTAGTCAGATAAAAATCTGGGATTGGTGGTTTTGTCAGTTATTGTCTGGTCTATGACTTTCTGGTGAGAGGTGGGCCAGCGGAACTTACGAGATATCACAACGCGTTTTGGAGAACAGAGTGGAGGATTGAGAGGACGGGTCGAGAGAACTCCCTCTGTGCTTAGGACACGCCGCTTTGCCAGCCTAGACGGCAGGCCAGGAAACATATGCACGACATGGAAAGTTCGCATCTCATTCACGGCATAGTTGGTCTGTTTTGGACGATGTAATAGTTCCAGAGTTCAACCATACAGATTGGTGTTCACGGGTGTCCAAAACAAGCGCCTGTTAGTGCCGCCAATGTACCACAAGAACACGTGAAAGAATGGACACGAAACGAGATAGTGGAATCAGGAATTTTGTTTTTCAATCTCAATGGCGGGATCTGAACCGAATTCAAAGATCAGCTGCTTAAAATGTCTTGTTGTAACGCTCGTCATTCCTCTTTGTACCATCTCCGCAAGCGTGTTGCCTATGAATGGCAAAAAATGTACGTCAACTTTTTTCCCCTAACTGGCAGTTTCCCTTTGTCTGGAATCATTTATCAATTAATCGACTTGGATGATCATTTCCGATAAACCCCATACTCACGGATAAGAGTTCTGCCTGGAGTGTCTACCCTGTATATGTCCTATTTGTTCCGTTTGCGAGACATCAAATTAGGTTCTTTTTCACACAGCATGTTTTAAAGCTGTGAAAGTACATGTATTCTCCAGTCCACGTGACTCTTTTGTTCACTGATAACCGTATTGAATCTTCTCGTCGACTTAGTGCCACGTCCACGAATTTTGTCCCGTCTTTCGATTTTAGTTCTGTTGTGAATTTCACATTTGTGCAGATTGAAGTGAACTTATTCAGCAGTTGATTAATTCTCGTAGAGGGGTTAAGTCCACGAAAAATTTCATCCACATAACTTTTGTCTAGATAGGGGTCGTGAGTTGACTAAAAATATCGGTTAATATTGGACCAAGTGAAGGACCCATTGCTACGCCGTTCTTTTGGCGGTGAACTTGATTGTTGAATTTGAACTGGGCACTACTTTGAGCAAAAAAGACGGTATTTATTCCGGTTCTCTAATCAGAATGCTTGTCACCCATTCACTGATTTTGATATGATCAGTTATTTGATGATTTTTGTGACTGGAATGTTGGTAAAAAAAGAAATTAGCGTCTAAAAGAAAAGCCCACCAGCCTTCCATGTTTAATTCTTTCACGCAGTGGATAAGCTCAAACGTGTCTGTGAGACTATGCGGTGCTACCTTTTGTCTAGTGGGTTTAAACAAACTTCCAAACCACTTTGCCAAAGCATGATACAGTGAATGGCAGATACAAAGAATAGGTACCAAAGAGATTATTTTCATGTATTCTCGGTACGAGGCGGCTACAGGAAAAAGCAAACATTATTTCATCATGACCAGACAACGGTGCGACCTCAGGCTTTCTCTACAAGTCAGACTCCGTAAGGAAAATTGGGACCATTTTGGTTAACAAAACGAAACTTACAAAATTACAAGGGAGGATGATAAAAATACGTTCAGAAAGTGTTTGTCCAACATCCTGAGATGGTTGTAGTGAAAAGACATAGTGAAACCGACAAAATTCGACCTACGGGAACCACCATTCCGAGACTTTACGGTCTACGGAAAATAGATAACAATGGAGTTCCTTTGGGATCCATTTCATTAGCTCAGCCTCCGGTGATCAAATTCGAAGCAACCAGAACGCAAACAAATTGTGGATAAGTTGATTCCCTATTCACATGATGCTGACGATATCAATGGTAAAATTATTCGACCAACCAAAGTTACTCCAACATCAAATCCCGTTATCCATTGGGAAAAGGGGTTTTCAAGATGCTTAACGCTATCATGGTTTGAGTCACTATAGACGCGATGAATCCATTCTCTGTACTTGCACTGTCTACAACCGCAGCATCCCCAATGAACAAATCCCCAAAGTGATGCCTGATTCTACTTTGCTGAAAAACAACTGTGCCTATGTTCACGAAGAACACGTCAACCATTACATACAAAAGATTGCATCCTAGTCACTTTAACTTGGTCAATTTGAAACTCACTGAGCATGTCGTACTCCGTGACCTCTTGTTTTGCGTCATGACCACACGCGTAACCTATTCCAGTAGGCTTGCAAACCCTACAGATGCACTGTTGATGTGGTATTTTATTCAGTTCATCCAATCGATTACCCAGGAGATAAGATGGGTATTTCTTGACTGCTTTCTATTATTGATTTCATTTCACTTTTATTTCTAAAAATCCACTCAGAAGAGCATTCTTTGTTCTCTTGCCAGATTAATCCTAGATTCGCAAAAGCAACTTTGGTTTTCGATATTTGTGACGTAATCTCCTCCCCAACGTCTCTGCCACTTGTAATCAGATTCCAGAAGTAATTACACCAACTGACTAGCCGAGCACCTCTACTGTCAGTCTTGAAGTACCCAGCCCAAGCAGTACCTAGATACCTCAGCCACCAGGGAGCCCAAAGCGTGTTGGAT
This sequence comes from Fasciolopsis buskii, assembly GCA_008360955.1. Classification (NCBI taxonomy): domain Eukaryota; kingdom Metazoa; phylum Platyhelminthes; class Trematoda; order Plagiorchiida; family Fasciolidae; genus Fasciolopsis; species Fasciolopsis buskii. The sequence continues at coordinate 28,743 of LUCM01004404.1, read as the reverse complement.
TGTCTGTGCATCGTGGCTTAAAAGGCGGCTTTTGACGCAAAGTGCCGCTGATTGTATCCACGGTGCACTTGATAGGCACGTATACTTGGTTGATAAACAAGTTGCGCTTAGCGGAGAGACGACCGTTTATTCTGCAAGAACCTCTAAGTCTCATTGCGCATAACCCGCTGTCCACTGGGATTCAATCAAGCACTGCAGAATCAACCCTTTTAGTGAGAGCAACTACAACGACAGCAAAAACATAGGCCACGGCCTCCAGGTGCCCAGAAAAGCACAGAAGCGACCTCACCTACAGTACGGATGGAAACACGGTCGGATGGCGGAAATGGAGAATTCAATGTGACTGTCTTGGATACAGTACACGTCGACCGTTAACATTGAATATAACTCCTTCTCACACATGCACTCTTTGAGAATACCAGATAACCGGCAGACAGGAATGTCCGCCAGCTGTCCGATACTATATTTGTCCAATGGGAGGATGTTCCGTCCCATAGGTTATGACTATACACCTTACATATACGACGAAAATCACAGTGCGTACATATGAGCACCAAATGATATAACTCATAACATTCTTATCCTTTGATGTTTCATTTACTTCGCACGAATCCGCCTACGGATCTTGTCCTAAATAGCCAAAATAATTGAACAGTACGATGGAGAAAGAATCCACTGCGTAGGGTTAGGCACACATTAACTGGCAAACAGTACTCTACAGTACCGGCTGCCCATCAAATGCACGGAGCCTTTCTGGATGTTTTACCAGCCATCCAAATCGAACTGGGGATTGGACTAAGGGAAATCCAATTCCAGTTTCCAATCAAAATTCATAGCTCAGCTTTAAATAAAGCAAACCCGCTTGAATGCTACCTATGCCCCGGAGTTAAATGGTTCTAGAAAAGAGTGAATATCCAAGGGGAACAGGGACTGCATCCACAGCCGCGGAAAGTACAGAATGCTGCAGTAACCAACACAGAATATAGTCTAACTGTACAAACACACTTTCTCAATCATTCTCATTCGACAAATAATGGGAACACCATCCACACCGTTCAAGGTCCCCTGCCATATCCTTAAGTGTTTCCACCCAGCTAGTTCACGGGTCTTTCAAGCTCCAACCACGAACATGTGGGATACATAATTTATCTAAGTTCTCTATACATATTCTCATTCTAAGTTGTCACGTCATCTGCTAAATTCCGCTTGCCTTCTTCCGTTCCGTGGGAAGAACGCAAAATAGGACACGGCGTGGTAGACGAGTGTTCACCATACGGAACACATGACGGAAACGACGAAAAAGATTACAGAGATGGGACAAACAATGCTATTCCCTTCGAACTAACCTGATAATTCATCGTATGCTAACCACCATAGGTTTGAAAATACAATGCTTGAAGTAGGTTCACGAACTTTAGTAACTATCGGAACTTAACTGATCTTACGATGACTGCCAGTCACCCTGTGTGCCCTTTTTGAGGATGGGTACAATCTGTGACTCACCCCATGATAACGGAATACGTTCTTCGCTCCAAATATCACGAACTAAGGAGGTTAGCGATTTCATCAGGGCTTCTGCACTCAACCTGAAAAAAAATGGGAGAAGTCCGTCGGGACCGGCTGATTATCCCCTCTTCAGAAGTCGGATGTTCGACTCTACTTCCATTTCTGTTGGGGGGGTGTCAAAAAATACCTGCATTCGCGGGTGCAGAAATCGGCTCAAACATGTTAGCATGTGGCCAGCAAAAATGATCCTTGAAGTGCTCAGTTCAACGGTCCAGTCTTTGCTGTTTACCTTGGATGAGCTCTCAATTTCTGTTGCACACTTCACTAACCGAAGCTCACCGCCCACCGGTGTCGCGCATCAGCTTAGACAATCTGTGACTACTATCTGAAACGGCTGCTAATTCCACCTCTTCGGCTACCCTAACCCACCTGCTTCATGGCTGACGAGGCTTGAGAAGTGAGCTAACATGTTGAAAACCACTCACTACGCTCTTTGACAATGAACCGTTGCGAGGACTGGGCGTGTAATCGGTGGGGACATTATAGGTAGGCAGAGGGAGCAGAGATTTGATTAACAGAAGAGACAATTTGAATAAAAGAGGGGGAACTTTGGTCAGTGGCATTCTTATCACTACCCACTCCACTCGATGCAATGGGGATCCCGGAATTGAGTACCCTGCACGACTACCGATGCAGTATGGAATTATTTGTAGACGTGTAACTCATGGGCAATGGTGGACAGGTACTGCTAGGAAATGCAGCCGCTAAGCAGAACGACTGTAGCCCTCAGCCAAAGCAACAGACATCAATCGAAAGTGAGTCCATTGTCAGAGCCAAACATGCCTGTTGGCCAGCTTGCATTAAAGTGCGCACATAGAAAGAACCCAAATGCAGAGGCTGACGAGGCTTGAATAAATGTGAGCTAACAGACTGAAAACCACCTACTACACTACTTGACAACGAACCGTTGCGAGTATCGGGTGTGTGATCAGTGGAGACACTGGGTAGGCAGAAGGGGCAAACAGATTGGGTTGGAGACAGAACGGACAGGTTGAATAAAAGAAAGGGAATTCTGAGCAGTACCATTCTTATCACTACCCACCCCACTCGATGCGATGGGCAGCATGGTCCTGATTAGCCTGCGCGACGAGCGGTGCAGTATGGAATTATTTGTATGCTTGTAACTCATGGGATTTGATGGACAAGTGCTGCTAGGGTGTCCGGCCACTAAGCAGGAGGACGATTAGGATTCCCGACCAAAGCCTTTGGTCCTAACAAGAACCTGACTGCAAGGCAGCGAAGTTTGCCTAAGTGGAAGCCCATTTACTTGGATCGATTATTCTTCCACTCATTTTCCCGACTGAGCTGCCAGCTCAGGTGAACCCCGATCTGGAGGACTAGGAGATTACTTCGTCAGACCTCTACCCATTGACCTTCCGGGCATGATCAGATTTTCGTCTTGAGATAAGCCAACCTGTATGGTTGGATCATGAAGTCACGCAAGCCGACACACCACGTCAAAATGTAGTCTTGCTTTGACAGATCAGAAAACTTGATCAGCATGGCAGCGGAGCGAAACCCGAGGTTTACAAACTGTTTAACCCGGTGACTGGTAGTTTAGTTCAGATGTACTTACATCAATTCGGGTCAGGAGCTTGACGGGCCCAAGAAGTTATAGCAGAGCTGATGACCCAGAGATTCGAATCACATGCCACAAAAAATGTGCAGTGTCTCATGAGCAAACAAGAAGTCAAGGTCTTATTGAATGGGAGGCCATGCTGGCCAGGTCACAGTGATAATAACGGATTTAAATGGTGCCTAATAGAGAAAGCGATTGTCAGATTAAAACTCATCTCTACTGTTTTTTCGGGGCCGCTAATTTGACGAGCCTGACTCCAAAGTGTTCAACGTTAATCACCGATATGTCGATCGCACCTCTATCCATAGCCTGGAGCGCATGCTGTACTATCCTTTGTATATAACGAAGACCCGGAAATTTTTATGGCGGAGAGAAGAATAAAAAAACGGAAAAAGCGTATTTCTTTACTCTCTGCATAGAAAACGGTGCAAAGCAACCGGATAAGATAATCAATGAGCAGTTTTGCACACCTGTGCCGATTCTGTAGATTATGATGGCAACCAATGTGATCTTTTGAAACGGAATCACACGCAAGCTGCACGGATGGGGTAGATTCCTCCAATCGCCTGTGTGCTTTCCACTGTGATGAAAAGTTCGTCTATATCTAATCGTTAGAGAGTGCGTCAGATTGAGTTGAACTGATGGCGTGATCAAACCTCTTTGAGAGCACATCAGAATGGGAAACCTCCCCTATGTGTCGCAACTGGTAGCCTCATCCTCGTCGCCTTCCTCACCACGTCGCCGCCAGCGTTGACGACCAAAACTGCCTTCCAAAGTAGATTGGGATGTTAGGAGGGGATCATACTCGCCCATATAATTTGGAGATGTGAGTTCCTCGCTTAGCTCAACTGGACAACATGCGCAACCACAGCACCAACCGAGCACCGGGGATGAGTATAGCGCCAACCCGGTAAGACAAGGCATCAGCGTCAGACCGAAGTTAACCGCGGTGAACACGCGAATCACCAGCAGAGAGTTCACAGTAGTCTAACAGAAGAATAAAAAAGAACCAGTAGTGTGATTGCTAAAGAAACACGCGAACGGATCTTGTACAGTAGCCATAACAAAAGTAGACGTTTAGATATAAAACAAAACAGTCAATCGACTGGAAACCATTTTTTAAACGCAGACTTGTATACATTGGTTATATGTGGGAAGGTAATTCGAACACCACCCAGTGGAATGATAGATAACGAAAACCCACTTCCTCTAATGCACCTTACAAATGTAATTAGACTCAGAAGGAGAGCCCAAGCAATGTGCCTAAACTGTCAACCTAAAGACCATCGTGCAAAATGCTAATTTGGTTGACTCCTCGACGGAAACATTCAATTTACTTTAGCTTTAGGAAGCATATTTAAATAATAAAGATGATGAGAAGCGTGATATTATCCGAAATAATAAAAATAGTAAAGATAAAACTATTTGATAGGTTATTTTTACCTAATCGGGGCCACATAGAACCGTGAAGATAATTTGTCGCCTTGCACCAAATCCCAGCTTAGCTCGTTAAAATCAATGCGGATAACACTGCTCACCGCGAGAAAAAAGTCGAAGACCGGGTGTGCCCAAGGTCCCAGTCACTAAGCTTCACTTGGGTCGATATTTGACTACCGGGGATGACGCCTGGATTGGTGATGAAACGTTTGTCATTCGAGGGACAAGATTATCCATCAGGAGCCTATAAAAAAACATAAGTCCGAGGCAAGACGAACGCCGATGTCCAAGACCATTGGTTCTCAATAAATAACGTTGAAAAGATGGCGGAACCAATAGCATGGTTAGGATTTATCCGCGGTGGTAAATGAATACCAACGTCATTGTTCTAGCGAAAGCAGTCATATAAGTACCCTACTCATGAGTAGCATAAAAATAGAGCAAAAGCGCCTCCGATCAAACGTATCCCCATAACAAAGACTCACTGGTTTTCTCCGGGACTGTAGCCGGTTGCCGTTACTTTATTCTTCGGAGCATCAAAAAAAACTGACGAGAATTTCTAGGTAAAAAGAGCGCCAGAAGACCACACGAGTGCGCGTGGTAGGATTAGCTTCGGGGTGAAAAGCGCACAATTTTCAGGTTTGTCTAAAGGTTTGCAGAAAGATAAGTGCGGGGAGTTCGTAAGACCCTTCGTAGATAAGCCCACATAAGCGGTGATAAGCTCATTGTAATTTGATTATAAGAAAGCCAATAAATAAGATGGGCAGTAAGAAGCAAAAACAAAGGAGAAATGTTCAAGTCACAAGTTTGGAGAAAAAATACCAGTGAAAAATGAGGTGGACAGAAGTGCGCGGTCTTTTTCTAGGTTTTGCACTGTCTAGTTTCACATAATACATGCACTATGATTAAATGGACAAAATATCTTCGAAACATAACGGGAGACAGGAGAGCGCAGCGATAAGAAGGATGCTTTGATTTGCATCTTACCTGGGATGCAGAAAAGACGGGGAATGAGTAGCGTACGACTAGGAAAATATCGGTCGGATGGAAAACCAAGAAAAGTTAGACTGCTCGCTCGCATTGCTTCTCGAGTTTATATATATATATATATATATATCAATCAAACGAAACCTCAATATGTCGAACCAATCTACAATTACTCGGGCCACCAGCAACTACCAAGCGAAAAGGCCGTGCTACTGAAAGGATCAACATTCAATCACACCGACGCCAAGCATCCCACGTTCATTGCCTCCATTGAATCGGCAAAACGGAAGCATGTACTAAAGGAAGAAACGCGCCAGGACATACGGGCAAAAATCTGTCAACAACTCGCGCACCCTAGGCGAAAATATCACCTACCTGATAACGAAATCAAAGCTGTAAAAGCACTCCAGAAAAATCGAGAAATAGTCATACTGCCCGCAGACAAAGATAATACAATAGCAGTGCTCGACAATGCTGAATACCGAGCGAAGATGAAAATATTACTGGATGATAACGAGATCTACCAACCAGTGAAAGAAAATCCAGTCAAAGAACTTCGAGCCAAAATCAACAAAAAAACTGAACTCTTTGAGAAAAAGCAAGAAAATCAGCGATGAACAGTACAACCAAATGAAGCCCACAGAGGGACCCGTCCCCAGGATATATGGACTTCCTAAAGTCCATAAACCGGGGGTGCCGCTTAGACCCATTGTCGCAACAACAACAGCACCAAACTATCAGCTAGCGAAGTACCTTTTCCGTCTCATACGCCCATGCCTACCACAGGACCGAAACGACACGAAGAGTTCTGCCACATTCCTGGAACAAATCAAAGACCTCAAGTTAGAAGCAAATGAAGCTATGGTCTCATTCGACGTCACATCACTGTTCACAAATATTCCAAAGCAAATGGCATTGGACAGCATGCGCCAGCTTATGGAGAAGGACTCCAACTTATCAGGTAGAACAGCAATGTCTAAGGACGAATATAATCTTCGATAGATCGTGGCATGCAAAATATATACCTACAGTTCAATGGAACGTATATCAAACAATAAGAGAACGCCCATGGGATCATCCACTATCAGGCTTAGTAGCAAAGATGCAAACCATGAAACAATTCGAGAGCAAAGCATTCGAAACAAACCGCCCACCGCTTAGGACTCGATATGTTTGATGATAACATTTGTACCTGTGTTAGGAAAAGACAGAAATGGATCAATCACGTCAACACCTAAACGCGATTAGTGCCAGATCAAATTCACCAAGAGGAGAAAAGACTCGGCTCTACCGTTTCTCGACGTACTAATTATGAAGCAACCAAACGGGAGCATAGAGACAACCGTCTACAGAAAACCGGCGACGACGGACCGCATACTCAATTTCAAAAGCAACCATCCAACCTGCCACCTAAAGAGCTGTGTGCGTACCCTGTTCCATCGAGCCGACACACACTGCAGTACACAGCACCTACGGGAACAAGAGCAATCTAGGTTGTTCAAGTTATTTGCGGTCAATGGATATCCAAAGTCTTTCATCAACGTTTGTATTCGCAGAAGGCAGAGGGCAAACACTAAGAGGACCAGATCGATCGTGGTACTTCCATACATACGGGGAGTATCCGAAGCGGTTGAACGCATCCTACGTCCACTAGATATCACAATCGCCTACAAACTGAGATCTGTTCTATTCAACGGAAAAGATCGCGTCGACCAGCACGACCAGTCAGAGGTAGTTTATGCCATTCCGTGCCTCGGATGTGACAAACAGTATGTCGGTGAGACAAGCAAACAATTACGCACACGCTTGCACGAACATAGCTTAGCCCTACGACGCGCTGACCCACACTCACAGATATGGAATCACTGTGCACAAACAGGCCATGAGGTCAACATCAACAACGCAAAGGTAGTCAGCCGGGCAAACAGAAAGGGGGAGCGACTGATTCTCGAAGCCCTCCACTCGAATAACTCGTTCAATCGGCATGTGGAGTTGACAAACAATACGTCATCTTAACAAGACCCGGATGCAGAATAGAGAGACAAACAGACGGACAATGCACAAAACCGAACGGAACTAGCGATCCCATTCAATCACTCATTCACGTTTGACAACGAGTCCTAGTTTGGATCGAAACGTCACGATAAACGTATTAACTCAGTGTACGCCTTCTCAACTATATATATATATATATATATATATATAAACTGGCAGGGCGATGCAAGAGGGCAATTCAATTTGTTTTCGTTTTCCACCCAACCGATATTTTCCCAGTTGAAAGCTATTCATCTTCTTGGTCTATGCAACAATATCTAAATAAAATTATGCAGATAACGGGCGAAAGGATCGCACAACAGTCGCGCCATTGACTTTGATTCTAAACCATGCCATAGCGTCTCAAATCAACCATTATCCTTATCCTTGCCTGGGAGAAAACCGGGTGTCATGGTGGCGGCACAGGTAACGCCGGCTGCCCTGGGTTTCGCAATTCGCAAATTGACCTCCTCCCCAACATCCTCACCAGTTATAACCAAACCCCGAGGGACTTAGGGCTATTCATTATTTGCAACCGATCGCCGCAAAGGGTGAGTGCAGGCACAGGCTTGAAGGAGCTCATTGTACCTTGAAGGCGCGAAGTACTTACCGCATCTGGATAAACAGACTTCCAGGTGGTCCAAAGTGGGTTGAATTGACTGTGCATCGTCACTCAGCAGGGCGATATTATCGGGATATTCTAGGTCAAAAACTCTGCTGTCGGGGGGAGTACTATTCCACTTTCACAAGACCAGACAAAGCATTCCACAAAACATACGTTACGGTAAACTTGAAAATGGGTTTATGGCAGCCTGTCTCCAATTCACTGGCGAGAAAGAAAAGTGGCGAAAGCCGGCCACAGGGCCTAACGCGATTTAAGATATGGAGGCACAGCTCTTTCAATGGTCGGCACTCGTCTCAGATACTACATACCTCAACAAACAGCGCTATAACGCCGACCTATCAACGGAGTCGCAGGCTACACAAATATCTAAAACCACATTGATCGTTGGGTTTTTAGAAACAAAACCGTGTTCTAACAACTGTCGGAAAGTGAAGATCGATAGATCCAAGACTTGTATAAAACCCCACCTGTTCCTTGCGAGTTTGCTTTCAGGCGTGTTGTTCAATTCACAAAGAAAGATGGATCCTAGCAATTTTGACGCCATTAGAGCTATGCTGATTTCGCTTTGATTAACGGTCATTACGTGTGTCTTAAAAGATGAGGACAACAATCGATTCCCTATATATAAGGAGGGCCGTTTTCGGAATACCAAATGTTCCAGAACAAGACTTTCAAGGTCTCTAACCAGTTTCATCCCTATCTTATCAACTGGAGATAAAGAAAAGCTATTCGAGTCCGATGTTTTATGATGTCCCGGGGCTTGAATTTCCTTGTGGATTTCCATCTAAGTAAAAGGACCAGTCAAAACAGGCTAGGGTAAGCGTGTCGGAATAGCTATGAGAAAGACTGACATTACCGAGCAAGCTAAAGTGCGGTAGTGTTCCTACCAATCGGTGTCATATCTATTTCAGATGTGTCGATGTTTGAATCTGCGTGAACGTCAGCCTACAATGCTACGATACACCGTGTTCGTTACGATTGGGAGTTTTGGCTTGTTGTTGTTGAGGACGCCCGGAGACTTTCTGTATTCGACTACCGATTTTTCCGAAGTATTGCTCGAGTCTGGTGGCAACATCGAGTGAACAATGACAGAGTGCGTCGCCATGCGTTGGGCGCAGACAGTTGTTCTCTGACCGATGTAAACGCAGCACATCGACTTCGATGGCTTGAACAGATATTGCGTATGCCTGCCCATCGTCTGTCTTTTCGTGTTGTTTTAGCTTGTTCTGGACAAGGCGTGAAGAATTGACGTGGCGGTTAGACTACGACTTGGCGTAGAAGTGTAAAGAAGTTCGCTTCGGCCGTGGCACCAGTTAATGCTTCCCACCTTCCCAAGATGAGGATTGCCGCTGGCTACAGGCACTGAGATACGGCTCAGAAGCAAGACCAGTTTCGCGGATGCTGTAGGTCTTGTTTGTAGAACCTGTGTCCCCGAAAAGTCAACATAGAAAACAGTAGAAAAAACACTAAAGTGTGTACGGTTAAACAGAAAAAAACACTTTGTTTTGTTGCTGCTAATTGTTTTTCATCCTTGTACTGTACAGTTTTATCTGGTTGCTGCAGTGGCACTGTGCCTGTTTTCAATTCTGAGTGGTATATACGTGTGGAGGTCCATGCAATATTGGTAGTTTGTCAAGGTCGAGAATTCTGGAAGCATTCTGCAGCTAGCAATGAGTGCCTGTTATCGACTAATATACACCGAATTTCGTTGGTGAACTGTTGCTCAAGCGACAAGGAACAATGTAAAATCTGCTTTCATCAGTTGCATTTTTATTTTGTCAATAGACGTAACACAAGTATTTCTCTCTGAGGTTAATTTTGTTGTGTTCTTAATGCTAACCACACTGGTACTACGATCACGCAGTTTGGAACACGGTCCGAGTGAGTTCCGCAGTCAATCCAAACACGAACGGCTTACTTCAATCTGTGTTAACATTAATTCCAGACAAACCTGAAACGCGCACTCTTTTTGGTTCATCGATGTCAAATTGGTTCGTAGTTCGTCACACGGATGCAAGGGTTTTTGACCGATTGTGTTAAAGTGGACTGAGTGTTTGCCCCCTCGATGGTCAGAGGGTCGAATTCCACATAGCAGGTCACTTAGGTGGTAGCCGGCAATTCGCCGTCGCCGATTCATTATCATTTTTGAACTGTTGAAATCTTGTGTGGACCTATGATAAAGTAAATTTCAAAATCACCGTTGTAAGTTTTCCCGGTATTCTGACTATCAAATATACCCTTTCCACTGGAAACATGCTTCCTGCATGCAATAAAGAAATCCACACATGCAATGCAACTCTGCGATTCCGATGCAGACCTTGTGGCGATGCGAGCTAGTCATGCTTACATTGACTTCCTTTTGAGTGAGTTTTCTTTGAAAACCTAATTACTTGGATAAGTGAGGACTTGTTATTTTCTTTCCAATAACAACAAAGAAGAAGGTTGGAACACGCGGTCCGAATGAGTTTCAATTCGATCATCTGTTAAGTGTGTGTGGGGAGGGGGTATATACACTAACTAACGATTGACTGCTACTCGGCGTTAGGGAGTAGAATAGAAATCAGCCTCTCGCGTGTGGTGAAGCATTAAGAGTTGCTACAAATGTGCATACAACAAAAACCGTGAGACTCGGAGTATTTATCATGAAATATGAACAAGTAACGCAGTCAATGGAGAGACTGCAAATGCACCTACGAGAGAACAATTCTGAATTAGGTTGAACTACCGGGGTGCAAGCAAAGCGTAGCAAGTCATATGCTTGAATATGGACACGCGTGCATGCGCGAACGTTGGTGACCGATAGTAGAAATGATGGAGGAGCAAAGCGATTCATTCAAATGTCTCGCATCAGATGAGATACGCACTTGCCAGTAGAGCTATAATGTAGTACAAAACAGCTGACGTGCAGAATGTGTATTGTGAACAGCTATAGGAAGCACAGACAGAGAAAATATTTGCAGTGTATTAAAAAAAGTGTATTGTGAATGAGTCATAACACAGTTAAGTACTAGACTACTTTCCCGACTCTGAGTTAGAAGACCATTAGTAGCCATAGCAACAAGCAGGTGGCCATGCTCCAGAAGAACAACTGCGATTGTACCATATCTCGAAATGGTTTGTTAGGACGGTTATACGGTCACCACAACTGTCACTGTCAGTCAGGGCCTGCTACTGGACCCGTCCCTGGGTTGCGGATAAGGGAGCAGCCACCATCCAGGTTGTTAGACGTAAATAAGGTAGGCTCAAGCAGACCAAATAAGCGGCAGTGTTGAGGGCGTGGTGGGTTTTCGCCTGGCAAGCGATCCCCCTAAAAGATGACCCAAGAGGCTGCTGGTCGTACTGTGATGTGGAAAATGTGGCCCCCCAACCAAGGCCATTCACAATTATCACGTACCATTGACTCGGCTAGGTTTTCCAGAAGAGGCGCATGAACCGATCAAATGACCATCGGCTAGTCTGAAATGATTCCGCTGACCTGCAGAGAGAGCTTGGTTGCACAAAGGCTAGAGGTGCATCGAGTAAAAATGGCCTACTATGAACCGGGCGAGCGAACGAACAGCCCACAACGCATTCACCTATGAATGTGACATTTTCACGGGAACGTTTCTGGCTCTTCTCTCGATTACAAAGGCGATCTTCCACCATGCACAACTGTTTGTTCCACTAGTGACTCATGTTACTCCCCTCC